>BLSH010158756.1:2071426-2098594 GCA_018402905.1 Glandirana rugosa | reverse complement strand
GCCCGCAAATTGATACTCCATCATTGGAAGGACCCCAAACCCCCTTCGTTGAGGGAATGGATCTCACGAATGGGAGATCTGCTCCGTCTAGAGAAGTATGTCTTCCAACACCGCAATTGTGCAGTCAAGTTTAACAAACTGTGGGACCCATGGCTGGACACCCCAGGGTTGGCACCAAGGGATTTGATTATTGAAAGGCTACTAGGTTAGGGTGGGGCGGGGCCTCAGTGGGTGATTCCTGGAAAGATCCAGGACAGACGGCTCCTGCACTGAAGACATGCTTGTGGATTAATGGGATAATGCTTATGTTGTGGTTTTTTGCTCTTTTTCTGTCTCTGTTCACCCTGTTCTGTCTTTATCCCCTTTCTCTTGAGGGCTTTGATAATGCCCTTCCTCCCTATCTTTTGCTTCGCTTGGTCTCCCCCTTTCTATTCCCTTTTTTCCCGTCTCTCTCCCCCTTTTTTTTGTTGAGACTACAAGATGTATGTTGAACAGTAATATTGTTGTATCACTAATGCACCGGTGTAGTACCATGCGGATGTAATGCTGTATGTCTCAATAAAGCCTTTTCTGATTAAAAAAAAAAAAGAGAATGTCATGGTCACATTGGTGGCGCTCTCAACCAAAGTGTAAGACATTCAAATGGTTGGCATCAGAACTGATCTTCAACTGCCACGATACTTCACATGGGATCAAACAGAGGCCAAGATGGCGGCTTCCTTGGCTGAAAATGATAGGAGGGTTTAGTTCCACTTTAAAATACACCAAGACCAATGTAACCTTGCTATAAATGAATTCTTTAAATTATATAAAATGAATCAACTCACTTGTATTTAGGCAGAGATGCACTCCTGGCCCATCAGGGATGTCAGTCTTCTGGTACAAGACTCTAGGACCTAGTGTGGAGGAAGAACATGCTATTATGAGAACTTCACCATTACAAAAGACAGAAGAAACAAAACAGAAGAATGCTGAACCAGGAAGAAAAGAATGTCCTACAACATCTGTGGAATAAATACATGTGTCATACCTCCATTTGTATTACAAAACAACGCATTTCTAGGTTCCTGCACATTCTTTCAGCGGTTCGGTAGAGTGCCCCGGGTGCCTAAAAAAACTGGGGAGCTCCCATATGATAATCAACAACCTGGAACCACAGCTCAGATCAGTTCTCACT
Source organism: Glandirana rugosa (assembly GCA_018402905.1). Taxonomy (NCBI): domain Eukaryota; kingdom Metazoa; phylum Chordata; class Amphibia; order Anura; family Ranidae; genus Glandirana; species Glandirana rugosa. The sequence goes on along the minus strand of BLSH010158756.1, from coordinate 2,097,417 downwards.
TTACTGCCTACAGTCTTTTTCCTGGTCAGTGAATCAGAAAGAAAGAATTTCGACATGAAACCCAGAAAGCAGCCGTTTTCAGAAGAAAAGCTCAGTAACGGCAGGAGGATGTATGTAGTGGTTCACCTTTCAATACCCACCACTCTCCCATCACCGTCTTTAAGAAATAAGCTTGCTGACTTCTGCAGTCCCCCATGGCACGCCTTCTGCTGGCCCTTAGGTCACTTTTGTGCCCTGTCACAAAGTATAGCCCGGCAGATGAAACTGCAGGGTAGAGCTGCACGATTAATCATATTAAAATCGCAATCTCTACCCCCCACCCTGCAATCTCCATTGGGCATTACCACGATTTTTCAGTGCAGTTAATGGGGTCCCACTTGCTGGGTGACTCAGCGTGACTTGACAGTAATAAATGTCAATGCAAGTCGCCTGAAGTCTTTTCAAAGTCGGAGCAACTTGAGTCTCAGGGGAGACAGCCAAGTCTAGGCAGAGAGCCAACTTCTGAGTTACCATTGATACAAAGTAATTTACTTCAAAGACATGAACTCTGAGTGAACTCCCCTTGTATAGAGGTTTGGTTTAACCATTTAAAGACTAAATCTTTCCTGACACTTGCTGTTTACAAATAAAAATCCATTATTTTGTGCTAGAAAATGACTTAGAACCCACAAACATATTTTTTTTTTTTTTTTTTTTAGCAGAGACCCTAGAGAATAAGATGGCGGTTGTTGCAATATTTTATGTCACACGTTGTTTGCGCAGCGGACTTTTAAACGCAATTTTTTTTTCAAAAATTACCCTTTCAAAAAACTAAACAGTGCTGTTAGCCCACTTTTTTTTGTATATTTAATATATTACGCTGCGAGAATCGTGAGAGAATCGTGATCTTTATTCTAAGCAGAAAAATCGTGATTCTCATTTTGGCCAGAATCGTGCAGCTCTACTACAGGGTGCAGCGGGGAGCACAGGAACCAGACATTCCCAGAAGTAACAAAGGGTTTTTCAGCAACCTTATCCATTGGAAGATAGCCAAGTGTGCGCAGGAGAGAGGAGAGTACTTACTTCTATGCTTTTCTTTGCAAGCTGGGCATTTTTTGTACATAAGCCCTATCAATCAACTTCTATTATTTGCACCATTAAGTGTGTTTTTTTTTTTATATCTGTGTGATAAGTGCACAAAAATAACTAACTATTGATCAAGTTAGAAGTTTAGAGCTGTCATGTGTCTACCAGTGTTTTCTCAAGGAGAGTAATTAGCCCTTCTACTTCTTTTTTGGGGGCTACAGAATGATTAGCCTTTATTAGGTTTTAGAGGTTGAAAACTAGAAGGGCTCAAGTAGTTTAGCAAAAGACAACTGGGCACGGCTGACACCACTTCAAAGGTGCTTTGTGTTGTCAGCCAACAGCAGGACATAAGAGCTGTGCGCCTTTTTGGCAGATGAAGTATTTTTCTATAATTACAGGGTCTATCAAGGTACATTTATAAACGTTCTGTGTATGTAAGGGGGGTGTATAAGGGGTTAAAAGCAATACCATGGCTGCTGCATGGATTTTTTTAAATCCGGCCATGGCCTTTCACGTAAAAGTAAAGAAGGAAAAAATGGGCAAGCGTAAGGATTTGAGCGGCTTTGACAGGGGCCATATTGTAACGGCTAGATGACTGGGTCAGAGCAACTCCAAAACAACGGCAATTGTGGGATGTTCATGGTCTGCAAGTGGTCAGGACCTACCAAAATTGGTCCAAGGAAGCACAACCATTGATGGGGTCATTTGCGGCCAATGCTTATTAATGCACATGGGGAGCGAAGGCTGGCCTGTGTAGTCTGATCCAACAGAAAGGCGCATTATGAAATACCTTAGAATGAGGCCCACACAGCCCAACTCGGTCAGCGCTGAGGGAGCCGACATGTTGTCTTTTCCGGGTCTGCGGCTGCGGTGCTGTAAATGGCCAAAGGCGCGGGAGTTCTTTGTTCCGGCAGGGAGTTCTGAAGATCCGGCGGATGCTGCCGGAAAATCAGAGCACATGCGCCGCCATCAGTGGCTGCATGCAGGACGAATATCTCCTAAACCGTGTAGGTTTAGGAGATATTAATTTTACCTACAGGTAAGCCTTATCATATTACATCAATTACATTTGGGGGGATACAACCGCTTTAAAATTTCTGAAAAACTGAATGCTGGTTCTGACAAAAAGGAATCAGCAGTCAGGACACACAGCACATCGCAGTTTTTGGGGCTGCCTAGCTGCAGACCAGTCAGGGTGCCCATGCTGACTCATGTCCTTAGCTACAAGTGCCTACAATGGGTATGTGAGCAGCAGAATTGGAGAACCATGGAGCAATGGAAGAAAGTGGCCTGCTCTGATGAATTCAAGAATGGTTTGAGGAACAAAAGTTCAATGTGATGACTTTTGGCCTCCAAATTCTTCAGCATCTGTGGGATGTGCTGGAAAAACAAGCCAGATCCATGGAGGCCACATAAGCCTTGTACACGTGGTTCAACGGTCATACGCAAATGGTCGTACGACCGCTCGTTGTATGATCATCCGACCGTTACTACGCGCGATTAGAACAGCCTACGTACGACGGTTGTACAACAGAAGTTGTATGAGCAAACTATAAAACTTTGGTAGTACCAACAAGCGGTCATATGACCTTTGTTTCGTGTCTACAGAGAAGTTGGTCCAACAAGTTGTATTGTGCAAAACACGCATGCTCAGAAGTCAGGAACGGCCAGACGCTAATTACATGCATCTAAACTTTCTCTTTATACGTTCATAACACGTCACTACGTTCGGCTTGGTCGCACGATCGTGCAGTGCATGTCAGTACGCAAGTTACATGATCCAACATACGATTTGGTCAGTTCGGTCTTACGACCGTCAAACCGTGTACGAGGCTTTAATCTGCTACTGACGGCTTGGTGCCAGACACCACAGCATACCTTCAGAGGTCTAGTGGAATGGTGGGTGGTCATAATGTTGTGGCTGATGGGTGTATATAGGTAATGGGAGAGAAAAGTCGCCTTTTGATCTCTATGGTACATAAAACATATGGTCACCAGAAGCCCTGGAGAGGAATGCTTTCTGAGTAAGCTTCCTAATGGATTCAGTCTCCTTTCAAAATGTAGGACTCCTATAATAAAAAGCTTTTCTTTTTTTCTCCCCATTTCATTCTCTTTTTGAAGCCCTAATGCGTCATACCTTCCTTTATCCCAGCCTGAAAGTATCTGATATATATGGAAGAACAATATATTTTGATGTTTTGGAGAGGCAGCACATTTTGGGGCAAGACATGAGATAATATACTCTATAGGAGCGTTCTGCAGTAATGAAGGACTTGATTTCAAATGGATTTTCAATATTAAAAAATATTATTGGGGAACAAAAAAGGAATAAATATAGTGGCAATAGAAATGGAGTGTATTGAGAGTTGTACAGATGTGGTACAGATTAGATATAATGTGGTAAGAATAGGTTATAAAAATTGATTTACATTTTCAGTGATAATTATATTTGTTTTAGACAAATATATCTAGAACTATATATGTGGTAAGAATACGTTATGAAAAACAATTTATGCTTTGCAATAACATAATAATATTTATTGTTTCAGAGAAAGCACATTAATCCCCAAACTGTGTCAAGGTATTATGCAGACTACGGTAACATAGGTTTTTGTCATTTACCTTGAATTTTTATATTCTGTTAGAATATTTATTTCGTATCAATTAATCTTGGATTTTAATGGACCTTTCTTGGGTGCTATATTTAAAGTTGCAGGTTTTATTCCCTAAAGAGTCTCCAAACTTCCTAATAAAGGGTCAGTTTACTTATAGGGGGGCTGGACTGGGGTCATTGGGAGTAAAAATTGTCCTGACATCAGTGGGAGGAAGAGCGCCCCGTCCCTGGCGCCAGTGGGAGGGAGGAAGAGCGCCCCGTCCCTGGCGCCAGTGGGAGGGAGGAAGAGCGCCCCGTCCCTGGCGCCAGTGGGAGGGAGGAAGAGCGCCCCATCCCTGGTATCAGTGAGAGGAATAATGTCCCACTGTTGATGTCAGTAGCAGGAATTATGCTCACAAACCATGGGTGCCAGTAGGAGGAATAGTGTCTTGTATTAGTGGAAGGAAAAATACTCAAAGAGCCAAATAAAAGCGAACACTGCTCTAGAGTATAATATGCATAGGGATGATGGCACCTTAGGATTGTAAAAGTTGATTTGCTACGTTCACCCTCTTTTCTGCGGTCTTAAGATTAATTCCTACACCAAAATGAATCAACCATTTGAGTAAAAAAGGACATTCAGGAATACAGTTACTGTATAGATAGAAATAGTGGCAATACTAGAGGTTCTGGCATAGGGTCACTTCTCTCCATGCTGCTACTCTGAATAATTATGTCCCCCGAGTTCTAATGAAATCTTTATTCAGAACAAAAGCACTACAATCCGAGCCCAGGAGCAAACTGAAGACAAAGAAAACCCAATGCCCAAAGTGGCCAATCACTTTTCAGAATTCAGATTAAATGAGGAACCTCATTGATTGCTACAGCCTACAGACCTTTAGTTTGTTACCCTTAACAGAGTACAATAAAATTATTTCTAAAACCCAAATGGGCAGGGAAGTGAATGCAGTCTGCCCCACTGCCTTTAGCTTTTTAGATTTAATCCAGACGAGGAGCAGAAAAAAATAATATGAGCTGCATGTTTATCTGCTCTGCCATAAGGCAAAGGCCTTAGTAAACAGGGTTCCAATGAGGAGACTTTTTCCAAAAACATAAAACATAATAATAGGGACTTAGATCTATGTGCATGCATTTTTTTTTTTTTTTTTTTATTCGGGACAGTTATGCTCTTATCAGCTGCTGAAACTAAGATCCCTGCAGACACTCACAGCAGGGAGAAGCCGAGAGAGCAAACAATCTCCCTGCAAGACGAGGCAGAGCTGCCTACACAGGGAGGTACAAGAGATGGGCCAGGTGGGGGGGGGGGCGAGACACGAGAAAGCTTTTTTTTTGGGGGGGAGGGGATGGGGAGTTGGGGTTGCACACTGTAGGTAGTCATGCACCCCTAAACTGGAGCACAAACTCTGCACGCAGCGCACGCACAAAACTCTGCACCCTGCGCACTCCTGATATTCAGCGTAATCCTGAACTCTGCACTCTGTACGTAGCGTACCCCAGATACATCCGGGCAACTGCAAAGCTTGGGGGGGGGGGTTGGGGTTGCACACTGTATGTAGTCGTGGACCCCTAAACTGGAGCACGAACTCTGCACGCAGCGTAAACATGAGCTTGTCGTGCAGCGTAAACATGAGCTCTGCACATAGCGCACTCCTGATATTCAGCGTAATCCTGAACTCTGCACTCTACATAACGTACTTCTGGTTTTACATAAATAAAAGCTGACCAATGTAAGCACCCCTGCCAGTGGTAAATCAACCTCTCTATCTGCAACATCTGCAGGACAGCTTGTTCTGTTGAAAAGAAAACAGACTTACTGGCTAGATCACCAGGTAAGAAAGAAAAAACCTAAAAAAAAATAAAAAAAAATGAATGCAGCCATCACTTCGAAGGATTGATAAGCTGCAATAATAAAGGTTTACTTTTGGGTTTACTGCAGCTTTAAAGGAGTCTGATGCATTTCAGTTCCCACATCCTTCCACTCGCCACAGACATTGTATGGCAGACTCGCACGCTTTGTTTAGGTTTCAGGTATTTGCATACCGGCTCAATACACAGGCATGCTCAACAAAGTATTCATGTCAAGCTGAAGCCCTAAAATTTGTTACTAAATAATCACTATGGCCAGAACCTCTGAAAATGCTAGATGCCTGGCTGTTATGAGACTCCTCTGGCTTTAATATTTTAAATCGCTGACCCAGAAGCATATTAAATGGCCCTCAAATGTTTTCAGGACGGGGACTCTGAATGCGTTGAAGCCTGACAGCCAGCCAACTCTCAGTAACAAAAGTGAGGTGAGAATGGCAGCTTATGGCTCATGATGACCTGCCTCCCATTATTTCCATAGCTCAGAGAGGAGCAGAATTAATGCCATAGGTTTCTTCCAGGGACATCTACTGTCACTTCCTATCTGCCTGACAATGGTGGATTCGGCACGGCTGTATTACTCACACACCATTGTTCCAAACTGCTCCCTCTTACTCAACCAGACCTGACCTCACCATAGCAATCATACGTTCCTCTCACCTCTCCCAACCAGGTGTAGTCATCGCTCCTCATTGTCTATCACCGTATGACACATCCCGCTGTCTCACGTCACTCACATTACTCCAGCTAGGTGCATTGTGTAGTGATGACATCCAGCAAACAGATGTAGTGGAGAGAGCTTCTCAAAGCTGAGCCCAAATAGAAATGTACATGCAAGTTGTCCTAAAACAGGTTAATCAGTTGGGAAAACGATCATTGCGTTGGCTGATTAAATCATTTAACCACCTGCCACCCATAGGCCATCATATGACACCCTGGACTTTCAGAGGTGATATCCGAATGATGCCTGCAGCTTTTTTTTTTCCGTTTCAGCCAGCAATTTCCTGCAAAGTAAAAGCCAACATAGCAGCTGTTAAGCCGCTTGATTGATTTTACAGGCGGTGGGAGAGGACGTCCCCCACCTCCCACCTTCGGCCGCCCTCCGGTGCTTCGTGGGTCTCTCCCTTGCAACCGGGGAGCCAGAGATTGAATCCGCCAGCAGCGGCGGTTTACCATAGAGCTGACCATGGACCAGATGGTCCCCCAGCCATCTCTATGACCCTCGGAGGCCAAAAGCAACATCATGACATCACTTCCAGCTCTGACAGGTGTAAACACTGCCATTTTTTTTTTTCTGCAAAGCTCTTTTTTTGCATCTTTGGCTTCCCAGAATAGGAGGAAAGATACGGGGACATATAGCCCCCAGATCTCGCTGTAAAGAGGACCTGTCATGCCCTATTCCTATTACAAGGGAGGTTAGGAATAAAAGTGATCAAAAAAAATAAAAAATTATAGAGAAAGTGTAAAAAAATAAAATAAATAAAAATGTTAAACCACCACCATCCCCTCGTGCTTGCACGCAGAAGCAAATGCATATGTAGGTCGCACACACGTGTAATCAGTGTTCAAACCACACACGTGAGTTATCGCTGCAAACGTTACTGCAAGAGCAATAATTCTAGCACAAGACCTCCTCTAACTCTAAACATTTTTAAAGTGTCGCCTATAGAGATTTTTAAAGAGGAAGGAAACCCTGATTGGTTTTACTTCCTCTGTGTTATGCTTCGTTCCCCTGCAATATAAAAGCATAATAGGCTAGTATGCACCGCATACTAGCGCCTATTATGCGACACTTACCTTCATTGGAAGCCCGTGCTGTCCCCGCAGTAGGAAGTGTCCATCTTCGCCCCTCTTCCTTCTGGGGCCGAGGGACTCGGGATCTGTGATCTGCCGGAGCCGCGTGACGTCACTCCCGCGCATGCGCACGGGAGCCGCCAATCGCGGCACGATGTCAGTGAAGGAACGGCACGGAGGCCGTTTCTTCATTGCACATGTGCCCGATGACGTCAGCACATGGAAGTACACTGTATATGCAGGGCACCTACAGCGAAGCATTATAGGCTTACCTGTAGGTTAATGTGGTTGTCACGGGTTGAAAAACCACTTTAATTATTGCAGTTTGTCACCATTGCACAAGCATGAGCAATTTTAAAGCGTGACATGTTAGACATCTATTTACTCTGCATAACATCATCGTTCACATTATACAAAAACATTTGGGGTAAATATTGTGTTTAGGTTTTCTTATTTTTAATTCATGAAAGTGTTTTTTTTTTTCCCCAAAAAAAAACGTTTGAAAAATTGCTACACAAATACCGTGTGACTTAAAAAATTGCTCCCATTTTACTCTCTAGGGTCTCTGCTAAAAAAATATATATAATGTTTGTGGGTTCTAAATAATTTTCTAGCAAAAATACAGATTTTTACATATATGAGAGATGTCACAATTGGCCTGGTAGGCAAGTGGTTAAAGCGGACATGTGCATTGCCTATTGTGGGGGAAAAAAAAAAATTAAAAACTCTGTGTATACATGTATTTAATTTTGTATGCTTTTTCTACTGCAGACAAAGTAATTGGCATGATTCTAACTCTTCTGCCACATATTGAGATTCGTAAGACCCTGATGAATACCTTTTGGAGGGGGTGCACGAATCCCAACACAGACTCTGTGCATTTAGATCCATGCACCCACTATTGCCCGCACTTCTATGGGCTGCCTGCATGCAGCTCCGAGGTGGATGCACATGCATCTGCCAGCAGCTCTGCATGGGAGGACAGTCTTAAAGTGGTTGTAAACCTCTATGGGACACTTGTACCTATAGGTGAGCCTAGAATAAGGCCTTCCTATAGGTACTGTAAATATCTCCTAAACGTGTGCAGTTTAGGAGATATTTACTGTGTTGTGCGCCGATGAGGTCATTGGCCCATGCGCTGTGAAGAAACGGCCATCCGTGCCATTTCTTCCCGAGCAGGTGCCGTGACTGGCTGCTCCCGCATGCAGGCGTGGGAGTGACGTCACGTGGCTCCGGCCAGTCACAAAGCTGGAGTCCGCGGCCCTGGAAGGAAGAGGTGCAGACATGGATTAGGCCTCCAGTGGGGACAGCACAGGCTTTGTTTGCAGGTAAGTGCCACATAATGGGCTAGTATGGATGCATACTAGCCCATTATGTTTTTACTTCGCAGGGAACAAAAGAGGAAGTAAAACCCATCAGGGTTAACTTCCTCTTTAATCGCCTGCCTGAAGGAGCCCCTAAAAGACTTCAACTTAGAAAGTCAAACTTCAATTCACCCCCTCCCACTTTCTGCACCTCAATCCTTGCCCTTTAGGTCAGCCATAGACTTCGATTTAAAGGTTCAAATCTTGGCCAGTTCAGCAGGAAGCGGCTGAGATGCGAACCATGTTTTTTTTAATTAACAAACATATTATACTTACCTCCTCTGTGCAGTTGTAGGACATGTGAAATGGCATGCATCTCTCATAGAGACACATGGCATTTCACATGTCCTGCAACTTTGGGTCTTAAAAGTCGGATCCTAAGTCGCAGGAGCATGAAAGGGGCCTTAGTCGCAGGAGCGTGAACCAAGCCTAAAGCTAACCAAGCTGAAGTTAGAAGCGGTTTTGTTACTATGTCAGATTCTGAGTGCTCCAGTTTTAGTAACTCTCCCCCAATGTGTTATACATTTATAACATAAAGTTAGATTTACTTTAAAAGTAGAACTATAGGCAAAACTTTTTTTCCCCATTTTAGATTAACATAAGGGAGGTTAATAACACATGTCAGTTTTGTTGCCATCTTTGTTGTAATGGGGAGATTTCCCTTCACTTCCTGTCCCATAGCCAAAACAGGAAGTGATATTAAATCCCTGCAAATAAAGGGAATCTCTTGCGGACCCCCAGGTCACCAGAACTTGTGTCCCTATTGCAAGAGTTCTCTTCAATTACTTTTCTGGGGACAACCCAAAATATGAGATTTGATTTTACTTTTAGACCTCATACACACGGGCATATTAAAAAAAATAAACAAAAGGTCGGGCCCGATATCAGGGAAAAATCTGCCTTTTTTTGCGGCGTTTTGCATCAGCATTAATGCGCGTTAGTCAGCGTCAGCGTCAATAGGCATTTAAAAAAAAAAATAATAATTCCTCTGCTATTTTTTAACATGAAAACGCCGGCGTCAAAAACGCCGATTAACGCCGGTACGGCGTTAATGCGTGTTAGTGAGCGTTTTGCCGGCTTGGCATCAGAAACGCCAAAACGTTACAGCCTCGGAACGCGCTGGCTGTGGGTTCTACTTTCAGCTCACTAACGCCGACGCCATCTACAGCTCAAAAACGTTGCCGTTTTTATGAGGCCATTAATTATCATGGAGAGCTGAAAAAAACACCAAAAAACGTGGCTGTAAAAAAAACGCCTGTGTGTATGAGGCCTTAATGATAAGGAAAAATAGGAGAGGGTGAATCTCCCTAATGGTGACACACAGCAATAAAAACTGACAGGTGATCTAATCCCTCTCCACGCTACCCAAAACTAGACAAAAAAAGAAAAAGAAGGTTTGCCTTTAGTTATACTTTAAAGTGATTCTCGTTTTTTTTTCCTATAAAAATAACAAACATGTTTTACTTACCTGCAGTGGATTTGCACAGAGCAGCCCGGATCCTCCTCTTCTTGGGCCCCTTTTCTGTGATCCTGGCCCCTCCATCCTGTTCAGTGCCCCCACAGTAAGCAGCTTTCTATGGGGCACCGAAGCCAAGTCACAGCTCCCTGTGTCCATTCAGACACAGAACCCCATGACCCAGCCCCCTTGCTCCCCCGATTGGTTGTCGCTGCTGTCAGTCAGCTAGCCAAAGGCTGTGTCTCAGCCAATCAAGAAGGAGAATCTCAGATGGCCAAGAACACTTGTGGACATCACTGGACAGAAAGGGACCTCAGGTAAGTGTAAGGCCCCCTATTATACATGCTGTCCAATCAGGTCCGCCTGTCTGTTTTTCAGGCAAACCTGATCGGGCGCTCAATTCACGTTCAATGTCCGCTGACATTAGCCACTATCCAATCCGGTCCATTAAATCCAGTTGGATGGTCATCCTATTTTCCATCCGTCTGGCGGATCGGAAGAAAACAGGCAGGCAGATCCATTTTCATCCGATCTCCCATAGAGGACAGTGGGGATCTGACAGATCCGTCTGTGCACAGTGAGCGGGGAGGGATCTGTCATCCTCCAGCTCAGCGGGGATCATCGACGCGATCCTTCGATGAGCAAAGCGGAGTTCATCACAACGGACCGCCCATGTGAAAAGGACCCTTAGGGGGGCTGCTGCACACAGGCTTTTTATCCTAAAAGCATAGAATGCATTAATATGAAAACCTTCTGACTTTACAACCCCTTTAACCTCCTGACGTCTCATCCTTTGACATGCATGCATAGATTCATGAATAGAACTAGATTTGGTTTACATGTAAAGAAGATATTTGCATAAAACACAGCTCACCTTACACATTATATTCTATATATCCAGGCAGGCCTAAGTATTGTTTAAAATAGCACACCAAGTTTACATATTTTTTACAGCAGTGCTGCCAAATATCTTCCAAACAAAGAGAAGAATGTGAAGAGAACACGTGCCTATGAAAACAATGATGGCATTTAGAAGAATCTATACAGGATCGAGGAAAAGCCACTGCATTCTCTCAGGTCACATGCTTTATTAGGAATATTCATTAAAGAACATCTCCAGGAAAAGGGGTGCAGCCCAGAGTGGATAAAAATCAACTTTAAATGTATAAAAGACTGCAGCCTTCCGTTATCTTCCTACTAGAGGAAGTAATGGTAGATAAAATATAATAATAGGACTGGCGCTGTCTTTAAACCAACAGAGTGCTTATGTTATATATAAATAATATGTGCAAAAAAAGTGCTTTACAGTGCAGAAAACGCAAAATCCATAAGCAATGCCTTCTATGTCTGACAATGTGTATCAAAATAAAAATGTATTAATTACAATGTGCACACAACCCTAATTTCATAGTTGGAAATGTGAAAATAAATAAAAAACTTTTAAACGAAGATTGTCCGTGAAGAAAATCGTAAAAAATATAAATAAAGTGGATGTCAAGTAAAAAGTGAATTTCTTTAAAACATCAGATTCTGAGTACTAAGAAGTATGGAAATATATACAAATGAGTTCAGATATATTTCAGGAGCTACACTTCCGTTAGTATTTATCTGAGGTGTATGAATCAATAAAGTGGATGTAAAGTCACACAGGTGCTACTATGAGGATTTAAAACATATCCTTGCTCTTATAGTATAAGAAAAAACAAAGGCAGGCTATAGGTATCAAATGTCCGTAAAAAAATTTTTAAGTGGATGTAAAGATCAATATATATATAAATAAAGTGGATGTAAAGTCACACAGGTGCTGCTGTGAAGAGTTCAAACTATATCCTTATTCTTATAGTATAAGACAAAACCCAAAGGCATGAACTAGATATCAAATGTCCGTCTGAAGTCCGTCAACATGCATAAAGTGGATATAAAGACCAGTTTATGTAGGCAAAGTATTCTATTCCTTAGTACAATAATCCAGTGTTTATGAATAGTGTGGTGGCAAGTGCTCTTCCAAGGTACAACAGGTAGGTGTGGAAACACTCGTGCTCTCCCCCGATGTGCCCTCACTTACCAAATTCTTCCCACCCCTCCAGGGGTATCTCGCATGTGGTAAATGGGGTCTTTTTGGTTCTCCAGAGCAGGACAGCACGCAATTAATTAAAGAATTAGAAGAACTTAATCATACTGAAAATTGTATTTTGGCCACAGTGGACGTAAATTCCCTATATACTAATATTGTACAGAAAGACGGTTTGAAAGGGGTGGAGAAGGCCTTACACAAAGACACAGAACTGAAACAAGAACAGATTGATTATATTTTAGAAGGGTTAAAACTGGCTATGAGTAACAACTTCTTTTGGTACAATCAGCAGTATTACATACAAGAAAAAGGAGTAGCTATGGGCGCGAGATACGCCCCGAGCGTGGCGAATTTATTCATGGACATGTGGGAGGAGAAATATGTTTTTAATAAAAGAAGACCGGAGCTCAAATTTTACCGCAGATACATTGATGATGTTTTTATTGTGTGGGAGGGCACCACTGAATCATTACAAGCATTTTTAGAAAGTATGAATAGAAATATATATGGAATTAAATTCACCGGAGAGTACAACTTGGAAGAAATAAACTACTTAGACCTATTGATTTTTAAAACAGGAAATAAATTACAAACAAAAACATTTTTTAAGCCGACTGACAGGTATGGGTATATACCAACAACCAGCTGTCACCACCCTGCATGTTGACGGACTTCAGACGGACATTTGATATCTAGTTCATGCCTTTGGGTTTTGTCTTATACTATAAGAATAAGGATATAGTTTGAACTCTTCACAGCAGCACCTGTGTGACTTTACATCCACTTTATTTATATATATATTGATCTTTACATCCACTTTTAAAAAAATTTACGGACATTTGATACCTATAGCCTGCCTTTGTTTTTTCTTATACTATAAGAGCAAGGATATGTTTTAAATCCTCATAGTAGCACCTGTGTGACTTTACATCCACTTTATTGATTCATACACCTCAGATAAATACTAACGGAAGTGTAGCTTTATTTTGATACACATTGTCAGACATAGAAGGCATTGCTTATGGATTTTTCGTTACTGGATAAAAATCAATGATTAAAATAATAATATCAGATTTTTTTAAATTTTTTTCAAATGTATTTGAATAAAATGCCTTTGGAGTAAAAATCTATCTACAGATCGTTTTCTATTTAAGATACATTAACAATTTAGTTTATTCCGCATGAAATGGAGCTTAGTTATGCAGCATGAGGCTGTATATTCTGCAATATTTGCATTTTTGGTAAACTCATTCAATGAATCCAAACTCTGCAATCTGAAATAACATGCACTGCATTCACACAATGTCAAAGTAACCACGAGATAAAACAAAGTTGAGGAATATTCCTTTATCCCATTGTTTTGCAAATCTATGTACACTACAAACTGTATGATTGTATCGGTTCCGATATCGCTGTTTTACTAACCTGACAGCTTATTATTCTAAATAGGAAACCTTCATTAGGTTTGCAAATATTAAAGATTCTAACTAGCAGCAAGAATAGGTTCTTACATTTAAAGAGCACCTCTCATTTCAGATCCATCGTGGCAGCACCTGTTAGTGGGCATCACTCACCTGCTGCCGTCACATCCCTCACCTTGTTGTGCCACTGCCGCATCACCAGCTGTCCCATTAAAGTGAATGGGACTGTCACTGAGTCAACAGCGGGTCAGAGGAGGAGCCGCTGTGGGACAGAGATGACAGTTGCTCTTTAAAAATTATGATTTAAATCAAGCCTTATTACTAGTGATTTAAATCAAATCTATCCTGGTGCAGCCCAATTGCATGGTTTGCCTGCTCATTTAGGTCTAGGGGGCATAGAAGAAAAGATTTACTTAGGCTCTGATCACACTAGTGCTGTTTTCCCCACATCCAATTCACATGACAGGAGAGTGTGACCAGCAAAAATTCGGACCCGATTCGCACCCGAAAATCGGTGAACAGGGACACACCGGACCCCATGCAGTAAGCTGTCGTAGCGCATGTGAACGGAGCCTTAAAGGGGTTGTTAAAGCAGAAGTCCACCTTAAATCTAAAATCCCCGCATCTACAGACCCCCCCCCCCCCCCGTTCTAACCCTAACCTCTCTAGCCCTGTACAGAAAAACTCACTATACATACCTTTTCTGAAGGCGATCCGACCCGATCTCCAGCGGCGGAAGCTCTGCAGAGGACGCGGCCGACAACAGCTGTGAAATGAATGGGAAGTGGCGTCACCCATAAAGTTACTATGGGGCTTCTCTTGTCGGCTGTGTCCTCTACTTTCGCTCACACAGCGAAGCCACGGCTGACAGCTCAGCTTGGGAATCGGGTCGGATCGGCTTCAGAAAAGTTATGTATAGTGAGTTTTTCTTTACAGGTCTAGAGAGGTTAGTGTTCAAATGTGGGGAGACTATAGATGCAGGGAATTTAGGTTTAGGGTGGACTTGCTCACTGCCAGCCTCTGCTAGGATAACATGTAGTATACACTGTCGTTTAAAATTCATCTTCTAAATGCATTATTTCTCCTCGCCGATCAGCGGTCACATTACCTTCCTCTGTAGTACATACATCCGAGGAAGAGAGCGATGAGCGGTTACGTGACCGCTGATCGGCGAGGAGAAAGCATGTTGAGTTGACAGGTAGCACTGCCTGTTAAACTTAGCCATACAAGTCAATAGGGACGCACCCCAACCATCAGCCAACCACTTGGCTTGTGGATGTAGTTCCATAGGCCCACTGTATATTGCTGTATACACCATAAATTATTAGAGCCAATCCATCTTACTGCATAGCCACATTAATAAATAAAGTGAATGAATTACATCACATGCTCTGGAGGCCCCTCCCAAGAAATGGGTGGTGCTAAGGGTGGTATGGAACCAAGCCACACCCTAATGCACAATACTACATAAAACCAAAACAATTGATAATCACAACAGCAGTATGTAATGTTTGTAATTATTGTAACTCATTCACTTCATTAATGTATCCACGCAGTAAAATGGACTGGCTCTGAGGAAGAGAGGATCGCCCCTCGAAACGCGTCAGTTTTCCATAGGGTCCTCAGGCGTGCTGGTCACAGCCTTGATGACCTGGTCGCTGTTGGTCCTTTGGTCCTTCCTTTCCATTTTTGTTTGAGTATAAACATTTTCCTTTGGATTGAATAAATTTACTTGGGTAATGTGCAAGGTTGGTGCACTGTTTTTATCCTTTTACAGTGTTTCCTTTTGGTTGTCCCCTGGCCCTTGGAAGGCAGCAAGGCCTGTGCTTCCTTTGGGAACCATCAGTTCCATGCCACTTTCATTGCCATCGCATTACTGTTAAGCGCAGGAGATTTTGTTTTGACTGTGAGATACTAAAGTGTATGCCTGTGCTTACAGGCAAGGAGATGCATACATCCTAAAAGCACCTCTGACTAATAAAAAAAAAAAAAACCCCATCAACCCTTCATATTTTAAATCCTGGGAATTTTTTTTTTGTTTTTTTTATTTCCTTAGGATAAAGTAGATTGTCATGAGGGACAAGTCCCTGTAGCAGTCCCATTCATGTCAACTGAGACACTGCGGCTGCATGGACACAGCCACTGCTCCAAATAGGACATCCATGCAGGTGCGGGTACATGGCCCTGAATGCAGACTGTTCTGGGTCTGGGAACCACACACAGATCATATTTGGGGGGGGGCGCGCTTTTGCAACTTAAACTTTTAATGTATTTTATTTTTTGCTAGAATATTCCCTAGAACACTAGATTATATACAACACACAGTATCTCACAAAAGTGAGTACACCCCTCACATTTTTGTAAATATTCTATCTTTTCATGTGACAACACTGAAGAAATTACACTTTGCTACAATGTAAAGTAGTGAGTGTACAGCTTGTATAACAGTGTAAATTTGCTGTCCCCTCAAAATAACTCAACACACAGCCATTAATGTCTAAACCACTGGCAACAAAAGTGAGTACACCCCTAAGTGAAAATGTCCAAAATTGGGCCCAAAGTGTCAAGATTTTGTGTGGCCACCATTATTTTCTAGCACTGCCTTAACCCTCTTGGGCATGGAGTTCACCAGAGCTTCACAGGTTGTCACTGGAGTGCTCTTCTGCTCCTCCATGACGACATCACAGAGCTGGTGGATGTTAGAGACCTTGCACTCCTTCACCTTCCGTTTGAGGATGCCCCACAGATGCTGAATAGGGTTTAGGTCTGGAGACATGCTTGACCAGTCCATCACCTTTACCCTCAGCTTCTTTAGCAAGGCAGTGGTCGTCTTGGAGGTGTGTTTGGGGTCGTTATGTTGGAATACTGCCTTGTGGCCCAGTCTCCAAAGGGAGGGGATCGTGCTCTGCTTCATTATGTCACAGTATATATTGGCATTCATGGTTCCCACAGTGAACTGTAGCTCCCCAGTGCCGGCAGCACTCATGCAGCCCCAGACCATGACACTCCCACCACCATGCTTGACCGTAGGCAAGACACACTTGTCTTTGTACTTCTCACCTGGTTGCCACCACACACGCTTGACACCATCTGAACTAAATAAGTTTATCTTGGACTCATTAGACCACAGGAAATGGTTCCAGTAATCCATGTCCTTAGTCTGCTTGTCTTCAGCAAACTGTTTGCAGGCTTTCTTGTGCATCATCTTTAGAAGAGGCTTCCCTTCTGGGACAACAGCCATGTAGACCAATTAGATGCAGTGTGCGGCGTATGGACACACACACACACACACACACACACACACACACACACACACACACACACACACACACACACACACACACACACACACACACACACACCAACCACTGCAACAATGCTGGCAGCACTCATACGTCTATTTCCCAAAGACAACCTCTGTATATGACGCTGAGCATGTGCACTTAACTTCTTTGGTCGACCATGGTGAGGCCTGTTCTGAGTGGAACCTGTCCTGTTAATCCACTGTATGGTCTTGGTCACCATGCAGCAGCTCAGTTTCATGGTCTTGGCAATCTTATAGTCTAGGCCAGGCATGTCCAAAGTCTGGCCCGCGGGCCGATTGCGGCCCGTGTACCAGTTTTATGCGGTCCCACAGGTGTTGTGGCCCCCGAGCACCGCTCAGGACCCCTAGGATCTCTCAATCTCTGAACGCCGACAGATGGCGTTCTCGCGAGCTTTCTGATGGACTTTCTGATGTCGCAGGATTTGGATCGTTCCTTCTCCACCCCACACACAGCTACAAGGGTGCGGAACATGCGCGGTTTCTAGAGCTGTTCAGCTTGCTGTAGCTGGGATCCTTAGTCCCTCAGAGGCGCCGTTACTGGGCTCGGATCATCAGACTGGTCGGGACTTTGAACATGCCGGGTCTACTGTCTTCAATCTGGTCACAACTGGTGTAGAGACTGTCTCTGGGAAAAAGAAATGGTATGTAACACTAATATCAAGTATCACAAATAGCATGTAGAACCTGCATATGCAACGAGAAATAATTTCTACCACCAACATTAAACAAGAACAAAGCTTTTAAAACAGTTTGGGCATGTAAGCTTTGCCGAATAGGCAAATATACAATGAAATTACACATGCGAGAACATCCCCCCTCCCGCCACTCTTCCCCGGCCTCCCATTCCACAGGGAGAACGGAGCGTCCATCCGGCATGTCTGCCTGCTGTGTGGAGTCCCAAACAAAGCTGCAATTGGCTTCATTCGGGTCTCCTTCGTGAAATTCCAAAAGCGAAATCACTACGTCCCTTCCAGTTTACTCGGCAACTATTGCCGCCGATTTTTTAATAATGACAGTATTCAGAATCACCGTTTTTGGCGATCTGAATACTTTTAAGTGCAAAGGAGGGATTGGGGGCCTTTTAGACCCCAGACCCCTCCATAAAGAGTACCTGTCACTGCATATTACTGCCACAAGGGATGTTTACATTCCTTATGACAGCAATAAAAGTGATCAGATTTTTTTTTTTTTTTTTTTTAAAGGAACATTACTAAAAATAAATAAAAATGTTTAAAGCGCTACCATCCACGCGACCTTGAGCAGCAAAGAAACCGCATACGTAAGTCATGTCCGCATATGAAAACAGTGTTCAAATCACACGTGAGATATCGCCGTGATCGTTCGAGCGAGAGCAATAATTTTAGCACTAGACCTCCTCTGTAACTTTAAACATGTAAAAAAAAATTTAAACGTCACCAATGGAGATTTTTAAGTGCAAAAGTTTGTCGCCATTCCACGAGCGGGCGCAATTTTGAAACATGACATCTTGGGTATTAGTTCACTCAATGTAACATTATCTTTTACAATATAGAAAAAAATTGGGCTAACTTTACTGGTGTCTTATATTTTTACTCAAAAAAGTGAATTTAGAAAAAAAAAAAATAGCACTTATAAGACCGCTGCGCAAATACGGTGCAACAAAAAGTATTGCAACAACCACCATTTTATGCTCTAGGGCGTTAGAAAAATAAATAAATATTATATATATATATATATATACACACATTTTTTAACAATAAATACAGATTTTTAACTTGTAAACAACAAGTGTCAAAAATGGCTCCGGGGCTGAAGTGGTTAAGCAGGTAAAAAGGTCTGGAGCTGATTCTTAGACCCCTTTCACACTGAAGCGCTGCAAAAACTGCTGCTAAAAAAAAAAAAAAAAAAAAAAAAAAACACGGGACGCTGACGTGGCAACGTGACCTTAAAAAAAAAATAAAAAAAAAAAAAGATACGTTTTGCGGCGCTTTTTAAGTGTTGCCCATTCATTTCACTGGGCAGGGGCGTTTTTGAAGCACTTTTTTAAAGCGCTCCAAACATGCCCCAAAGATGCTGCTTGCAGGACTGTTTTGACTGCCCCGCAAGCTCACTGCCCCAGTGTGAAAACACACATTCAAAACGAATGGGAGGCAGGTTTTCAGGTGCCATTTTTAGCGCCAGAAAACCGCCTCAGTGTGAAAGGGGTCTAAGTGTGATATTTGCACTTGGAATCTGTTGCTGTGAACCTACATCATGCGTTCAAAGTAGCTGTCCATGCAAGTGTAAGGCTTCAAAAACGAAACAAATCCATCAGAGAGATAGCAGGAACATTAGGAGTGGCCAAATCAACAGTCTGGTACATTCTGAGAAAAGAAGAACGCACTGGTGAGCTCAGCAACATAAAAAGGCCTAGACGTCCACAGAAGCAACAGTGGTGGATGATCGCAGGATACTCTCTATGGTAAAGAAAAACACATTCATAACATCCAGACAAGTGAAGGACACGCTCTAGGAGGTGGGAGTATCATTGTCAAAGTCTGCAATCAAGAGAAGACTTCACAAGAGCAAATACTGAGGGTTCACCACAAGGTGCAAACCATTCAGAAGCCTGAAGAATAGAAAAGCCAGATTACACTTTACGAAAAAAATAAATAAATAAATAAATAAAAAAATAAAAAAAAATCAGACCAGTTCTGGAAAAGCATTCTTTGGATTGATGAAACTAAGATTAATCTGTACCAGAATGACGGAAAGAAAAAAAAAAGCGTGGAGAAGGCTTGGAACAGCTCATCATCCAAAGCACACAACGTCATCTGTAAAACATGATGGAGGCAGTGTGATGGCATGGGCATGCATGGCTTCCAGTAGAGCTGCACGACTCTGGCCAAAATGAGAATCACAATTTTTTTGCTTTGAATAAAAGTCAGGATTCTCGCGGCGTAACATCTTACATATACAAAAAAAATTGGGCTAACAACACGGTTTAGTTTTTTTTTTTTTTGAAAGTGTAATTTTTCCCCAAAAAATTGCGTTTGAAAGACCTATGCGCAAGTACCGTGTGACATAAAATATTGCAACAACCGCCATCTTATTCCCTAGGGTCGCTGCTAAAAACAAAATATATAATGTTTGGGGGTTCTAAGTCCTTTTCTTGCAGAAAATACTGGATTTTTACTTGTAAGCAACAAATGCCAGAAAATATTTAGTTTTTAAATGGTTAAACTAAACGTTTCTATACACTGAGTTCAACACTTTGATCATTTGAAACAGTATCTTTTTACTTCTTTTATCAACAGTGAACTCAGACTTGGCAGGCTGCCCAGATAGGAGAGACTCAAGTCGCTCCAACTTAGAAAAAGATTCCTGGGTAGAGTTTAGACGACTTGCATTGACATCTATTACAGTCAAGTTGCACTGCAAGTCGGAATCAATTAACTGCACCGAAAATCAAGGTAATATGTGATGGAGATCACGGGGGTGAATCGAGATCGCAATTTTAATACAATTAATCGTGCAGCTCTAGCTTTCAGTGGCACTGGTCATTGGTGTTTATTGATGATGTGACAGAAGACAGAAGCAGCCGGATGAATTCTGCAGAGGGATACGGTCAGCCCAGATTCAGCCAAATGCGGCAAAGCTTATTGGACAGTGCTTCACAGTACAGATGGACAATGATCCAAAACTGCAAAAGAAACCCAGGAGCTTTTGAAGGAAAAGAAGTGGAATATTCTGCAATGGCTGAGTCAATCACCTGATCTCAACCTATTTGAGCATGCATTTCTTGCTGAATGCAAAGCTAAAGGCAGAAAGACGCACAAACAAAGAACAACTAAAGACAGCAGCAGATAGAGCCCGGTAAAGCATCAGAAAGGAGGAAACCCAGTCTTTGGCAATGTCCATGGGTTCCGGACTTCAGGCAGTCATTGCGCATAAATGATGCTCCACAAAATACTAAAAATGAACATTTTACTTATGATTATATTCATTTGTCCAATTACATTTGAGCCCCCCAAAAATGGGGGGGGGGGGGCTGTGAATAAAAATGGTTGCAATAATTATATATAAAAAAATATAATAAAAGTTTTAAAGCAGAGGCTGTAGAGAATATATTTGTGGGTGTTGCATTTTTTTATGCCACACAAGATTTGCGCAGTGGAAACAATAAATTTTATTGAATTTTAATGCACACAAAACAGAACCCAATCTTTTGGTAAATTATTAAAGATTATGTTACGCCAAGTAAATAAATACCAAACACATCACTTTTTAAAATTGCGCACGTCCCTGCAATGGTAACATTCAACGTAAATTTTACTATCCATAGGTGATGCTTTAAAAGCCTTTACAGGTTACCACTTAAGGCCCCTTTCACACGGGATGGATCCGCTCAGCGGAGTCCACCAGCTCAGCGGGATATCACTCTGTTGATCCCTGCTGAGCCGGCGCATGACAGGTCCGTGTCTGCTCTCTGTGCAGGGACGGACCTGTCAGATCCCCGCTATCCTCAATGGGGAGATCGTATTAAAACGGATCCGCATGTCCGTTTCCATCCGATCCCATCCAATCCGATCCGCTGGGTGGAAGGTGAACGTATCGCCCATACGTCTGTTTTGACAGATCGGATGGCAGATAGGTGTCGGCAGACACATCTCCACTGACATCCGCCTGCCCATAGAGGTCTATGGTTGGCCCGCTCGGAACCTCTTGATAAAAGACAGACAAGCGGATCCCAGCGAGCTTATCATGTGAAAGGGTCTAAGATTTACACGGAAGGTCCGGTGTTAGAATTATTGCCCATGATCTAATGTTCACAGTGATTTCTCCCATGTGTGGGACGATCACTGTTTTTGTGCATGCAGGACCGATGCGTGCATTTGCCTTTGCGTGCGAGTACGGAGGGTTGGGAGTGCTTTCAAGTTTTTTTTTTCTTTTAAATATTTATTTTTACAACGTCACTAATTTTTTTTTATCATGTAAACCCTTGTGACAATAAGCAGTGACCGGTACTCTTTATGGACCGATCTGGGGTCAACAAGACCTCAGCTCCCTCCTCTGCCCTTAAAAGCATCTGATCACACCAACATCAATGTGATGAAATGCTTTCCAATTTCAAAAATGGCGCCGGGGAAACCAGAAACAATGTATGTTCTTCACTTTCCATATCATAGAGGGGGACAGAGCGGTTCTGGTTTTTGTCCACATCTATGATCAGCTGACACGCCCCCTCCCGCTGCTAAAGCGATCCAGCAGCTAGTTAGGCTTGCCCACGGCTCAGATAAATGGCTCCCTGAAGTGCATGTCCCAGGCATTGGGCAATAGGAATTGAGTATCCCTGTGTACATTCCCCTGCAGTTTAACATGGCTCTCCATGGGCGTATGCTTTAGTACGTCCCGTGTGAATGAGGCCCATATTTTCACATGCCTGACAAAAGGCTGACTTCAAATTCCAAATTTCTTAGAGGTGACTAAAGCTCCCACAAACATTACAATCTGGTTGTACAATCTCTTTTGAATTTACCAAGAACTATGTAAAGGAAGGACCAGTTCACACCATATGCAGTTCATGCAAAAAAGCATGGAAAAGTAGATTGTATGATCTTCAATGGCATAGTTCACACCAGCTCAGGGCATTCCATTTCCAGAAAACAAAAAAAAAAAACAAAAAAAACACACAGGAAAAAAAGAATTAAAAAGCAGCTGGAATCTAATCAAAAATGTGCGTGCAGAAAAGCATCCAGAAACGGATCTGGAGTACATTCTTGTGGTGTGAACCAGCCCTAAGCGACTATTTGGGTACAAACTGATTGGATACATTAGGTACTGAAATTACATAGTTTTGGTAAATCTAAGACCCCTTTCACACTTGTGCGAGTTGTCCTGCGACTTGGGACTGCAAAGTCGCATGACAAGTTGTTCCCCATTATTTCCAATGAATACAATTCATATCTTGTACGACTTTCAAGTCATGCCGACTTCAAAGTATTCCCTGCATTACTTTGGCCCAACTTTGATGCAACCATAAACTTCAATGTTAAACCCTCAAAGTCTCATGCAAATCGCACCTGAATAATATAGATGCGATTTCTGTACGACCTTGTAATAAGTTTTTATTGTGCCAAAGCTGTAACAAAGTCGGACCAAAGTCGTACTGATCCCAAATCACGGCAAAATCACGTCTTCTGAAGGGGCTAAGGCCTCTTGCACACAGCAGCTGGAAAAAGCTCAATAAAGCTTTTTTTTTTTTTTTTTTATGGCTCTAAAATACAGCCCACAATGTGCCTTGTACACACAAGCACATAAACAAACGCTGCATATTCTAGAGTAAAAAGAAAAATCTGCATTCTCGGTCAGTATTTTGAGCAAATGCACACAAATTATGCGAGCACAAATATGAATTCATTTTTCCTAGGAATGTAAATGTGCGCACACACGCAAAACAAGCACCTGAAATTACATACAAAAAAGCAGATGCACAAACATCAGTACCGTGTGCATGAGGCCTAAAACTGATTGTACAGCCATAATGTAGTGTGTATGGCGACCCTAAGAGATGCACGTGTTAATTTGAGCAATTAACCACTTCCACACCGCGCACAGTATATTTACTGCGGCAGTGTGGACACGTACTGAAAATCGCCGTAAATAAACATCGATTTGCAGAGTGGCCAATAGGGGGCCCACGCTCATGCCCGCCACACTCTGGAGGAGTGTGCCCGCGGCTCGGGCGGACCCAATGTCCGCCGGTGAGCCGCGATGAGCTGCCAGAGCCAAAGAACGGGGAACCGCCGATGTAAACACGGCGGTTCCCCATTCTTACAGTGGGGACATAAGAGATCTACTGATCCCTGTCACTGGGATCAGTTAGATCTCTTATGCCCCTGACAGGTCAGCCCCCTCACAGTTAGAACACATGCAGGTAACAGTTAACCCCTTCATTACCCCCTGCAGGTTAACCCCTTCACTGCCAATGGCATTTACACAGTAATCAGTGCATTTTTATAGCACTGATCGCTGTATAAATGCCAATGGTCCCAAAAAAGTGTCAAAATGGTCCGGCACGTCCGCTGCAATATCGCAGATCGCCGCCATTACTAGTAAAAAATAAATAATAAAAACCCCAGAAATTAATCATCCGTAAACGCTGCAACTTTTGCGCAAACCAATCAATAAACGCTGATTGCGATTTTTTTTTACCAAAAATATGAGGAAGAATACAAATCGGCCAAAACCGAAGAAAATAAAAAATTTTTGGATTTGTATTTTAGCAAAAAGTAAGAAATAGTTTTTTTTTGCAAAATTGTCAATATTTTTTTGTTTATAGCGGTGATCAGAAATAACGCAGAGGGGATCAAATACCACCAAAAGAAAGCTCTATTTGTGGGAAAAAAAGGACGCAAATTTTGTTTGGGTACAACGTTGCACGACCGCGCAATTGTCAGTTAAATCTACGCAGTGCCAAATCGCAAGAAGTGCTCTGGTCCTAACGTGAGAAATCCTTCCGGGGCTGAAGTGGTTAAAACAACGTCAACACAATCACAACATTCAGTATTGTGAATGCAGTACCACATGAGATGCCATTGTGCCAGACACATGCAACTCCGTAATATAAAAACCAAAAAGCAATCAGTCATTATATTGGGGGGCCGGGGGGGGATCACAATGACAGCTTACAATGTCCTTCCAATCTAGACAAATGCATGGGACAAATAGAAAACAAACAAATAGAACAGAATTTAGAGAGGTTGTGGAATAGAGACACTCCGTGCTTAGAATGACTACAGCCATCAACCCGCCGAATGTTCACAGCAAGAATGTAAACAGGATTAAATATGACATTTTATACTGCAGAGCATTGAAAACAACAAAGGCAGAAAAAG
Source organism: Glandirana rugosa (assembly GCA_018402905.1). Taxonomy (NCBI): domain Eukaryota; kingdom Metazoa; phylum Chordata; class Amphibia; order Anura; family Ranidae; genus Glandirana; species Glandirana rugosa. The sequence continues at coordinate 2,072,585 of BLSH010158756.1, read as the reverse complement.
AAGCAAATACAGGAGATGTCCAATGAAAAAAGAGATGAAAGGCACACATCTGAAGGGATGGATACAGACACACAGGTACATGCATAGTACTGCAGGACAATAATGAAAAGGACGAATGTTATAATAAAATGACATCAAGGCACGAATATGCACTATGAATTGGATTATCCAAAACTCAGAGCTGTCCATATGAAAGACACATTGTAGGTAACTGCACCTGTTTTCTATCTCATGATGTATTACATGTGCACAAAACCCAAAGACTATAGATCAGGGGTCTCAAACTGGCGGACCTCCAGCTGTTCCCATCATGCCTCTGCCTGTGGGAGTCATGCTTGTGACTGTCAGCCTTGCAATGCCTCATGGGACTTGTAGTTGACAGCTGGAGGGCTGCCAGTTTGAGACCCCTGCTATAGATGGTATTGAGAATGTGATAACCAAGATAAAGCTGCATTTACACGCATTATGCCCATGTTGTTTCGCGCTTGCGGTACCATTCATAGTGAACACCCCAAAAGCTGTAAAAACACCCAGTTAAAAAAAAAAAAAAAAAAAAAAAAAAAAAAAAAAGAAGAAGAAGATGCATGAACTTCTCTGCTGTGTTTGTTGTGTGTAGGACAGCCAATTGAAATGAATGGGCTGCCCTATGCTTGGGGCACAACACACAAAAACACACATTTGCACACATTCACATAATGCTAGAGAGTGACTGCAGCCTTAGACCTGTGAAATTGGTCGTACATAGAGCTATTATTTCATAATTTCCACCTATCACCAATTGTATTCACTTATATGGCAAAGATATAGATACATCGCCTTGATCCATCCCAGGGTTTTCAGAATAAGCAGAAAACGAGCACCAAGGATGAACTGCGTTCTCAAATCTTGCATGCTGATCTACACAATATTATCAAAAGTATTGTGATGCCTGCCTTTACACACATGAACTTTAATGGCATCCCAGTCTTAGTCCGTAGGGTTCAATATTGAGTTGGCCCACCCTTTGCAGCTATAACAGCTTCAACTCTTCTGGGAAGCTGGTTAAAGTGTCCAGATTCCGACGTCAGTGAGAGATCGTAATACACTTACACACGTTTACACACAAAAACACACAACACGGGGTTCGTATCCCGTCGGGTAAGTAAAGTTAACCGACAGG
>BLSH010158756.1:2051020-2064901 GCA_018402905.1 Glandirana rugosa | reverse complement strand
GGAGAGCCAATCGGCTGCTCTCCTGACAGGGGGGGCTGCGCTGAACGTTTATCAGTGCAGCCACCCTCAGGATCACCGCACTGGACCACCAGGGAGCCGGATCAGGACCACCAGGGAGCCCCCCCCGGACATCGCATGGAGGCCGCCCAGGACCACCAGGGAAATTACACAGAGGCCGCCCAGGACCACCAGGGAGCCCGCACTAGACCACCAGGTAAGGGCAATATTATGCACTGTAGGGATGGCACTGTGCCCATGTATGATGCCTGCCAGTGCCATCCCTAACAGTGCTTGTTGCACCAGTGCCCACCACTGCCACCTATAAGTGCCCACCTGTGCCACCTATCAGTGCCCACCTGTGCCACCAATCAGTGCCCACCTGTGCCCCCTAAAAGTGCCCCCTATCAGTGCCCATCAGTGCCCAGTGCCACTTATCAGTGCCGCCTAGGAGTGTCCATCAGTGCTGCATATCAGTGCCACGTATCAGTGCCCGTCAGTGTTGCTTGTCAGTGCCGCCCATCAGTGCTACATATTTGCCCCATCATCAGTGCAACCTTATCAGTGCCACCTCATCAGTGCCAATCTGTACTGCCTCATCAGTGCCCATCAGTGTAGCCTCATCAGTGCCCATCAGTGTAGTCACATCAGTGCCCGTCAGTGAAGGAAAAAATGTACTTTATACAAATTTTTGTGACAGAAACAAAGAAAAATGTTTTTTTTTTTCAAAATTTTTGGTCTTTTTTTGTTTATAGCGGTGATCAGAAATGATGCAGAGGCGATCAAATACCACCAAAAGAAAGCTCTATTTGTGGGAACAAAATGATAAAAAAATTTTGTTTGGGTACAACGTCGCACGACCGCGCAATTCTCATTCGAATCGCAACAGCACTGAAAACTGAAAATTGGTCTGGGCAGGAAGTGTTCTAAGTGCATGGTATTGAAGTGGTTAAACATGTATTGCAATGCATGTGAACTAATAATCCCTGTTTTTTTTATTGCAAAGTTTGCTAGAAAGGGTGCGTTGCAGTGTGCAGAGGGTTCATCCAAAGTTTTTAGTGCTACATGGGCTCTCAACCCACCTCAGCATATGAAAAAGACAGACGTGTACAATTTTTGACAGCTAACACAACACAAAACACTGAGTATTCATATTTTTGCATTGTGTGGAAGAGGGAGGGGGAGGAGCCAGGTACAAAAAAGTTGCCTTATTGGGTGAAGAACACAGCAAATACAGATTAGTAAACCAGTTTGATTGATTGTATCGATGGAAAAAATATGACAACCACCACATTGTCCTCTGAGAATAATTTGATGCATTCTTGAATATCTGTTTAATTGGTGTCACACACAGGATAGGTCTCTGCATGTTGTATAACACCGTACAGTGTGACAACCCACCCAGTCATCACTCCTGACACGGATGATGGTGATGTGGCATGACATCTTTACTAAGAATGTTACTAATACAAACAGAATCATTAAGGCACATTAGATACGTATGATACCTACACGCAAGGAGAGTCTGATATTGACATTGTGAGCCCATAAAATGTCTTAACTGTCTATCATTTTTTTAGGCTGATGGCTATAAAAAAGTGGGTTGACACCAGCGGGAGTGTGATAATATAATTTATAGCTCAGAAACAGACAGGGGACACAGGAAACTGCGAAGTTGAAAAAGGGCACAGCCTTTGCAAATCACAATCCTGGCTTATACTAATTAAAAATCTTTTGGTAACCTCAAGTAGAACTAAAGGCTAAACATTTTTTTTCATTTTGGATAAAGTACGGGAGGGTTATAACCCCTGTCAGTTTTTATTCTGTATCTCATTGGGAGACTTCCCTTCACTCCTGTCCCATAGCCAAAACTGGAAGTGATGGAATCCCTAATTGTCACCAGAACTAGTGTCCTCATTGAAAGATTTCCCCTCTATCCCTGTTCCCGTAACAACCCAAAATTTGGGATTTTCCTTTCCCTTTCAGTGACAATGGTAAACGTGACAAATAGAGAAGGTGAATCTTCCTAATGGGTACACAGATAGCTATAAAACTCGAGAGATGTTCTAATCCCATTCCACTCTCTAGAACAAAATGTTTTGCCTTTTGTTCTACCTTTATGGCTGTTCACTGTATAGTAATGGTCTAATGTGTGGGATTCCACGCATTCAGAACATGGTGTCACAAAGCAACACATACTAGGTACGTTGTGTTGCCACTCATTCTCAATGGCATCCCAATGCGCCTGACGACACCCATGGGTTGCAACACAGCAAACTGTGCATGAAAGCAATGGTGTGTGCTGGAAAAAGTAGAGCATGCAATTGTTTTTTTTCAGTACACCGCAATTCACATTATTCTGTTGTTGCGCTTCTCTGCAACGCACTGCCAAAAGCAGGTTCACTGGGATGCCATTGAGAATAAATGGCAAAACAATCCATCAGTCCACCTGTGCTGCAGTGTGCTGTGCAATATTGAGTGATAAACTTGAAATATCTCACGCATTAATGCAATGCTATGGTGTGAATGAGCACTAAGCCTGGGTTCACACTGACATCGGGATTGAAATCGTGCAAGTTCAGCTGATTTCATACCCGCATGTCAGTCTGACTTCGGGGGCCATTTCAGAGACATCTGTGTGGGTTGCTGCCCAGATGTCTATACAAATTGCACCTTGAAGTCCCCAAAAGTAGTACAGAAACTACTTTTGGGAATCGTCGCCATGGCCGCCAATTTGGCATGCGATTTGACATGTCAAATCTCATGCCAAATCGCATCAATGTGAACCTAGGCTCAAAGACACATGTATATTTTTTGCACCACTGTAACCATTGCCAATAAAATTTTCATGACTGTAAGGACAGCCTCACTACTCTGAAAAGGGATGATTTTTCCAATGTTGGTGGTTTTGCTAAACACACTTAAGTACCGTCTGTGATATTTTTTTTTTTTATTTGCACTAACTGTTCATTTATTAGGACAAGTTTTCAGCAGATTACCCCCTTCTTTTAGGTTTAAGCAGTACTGGGAACTCTGCAGCAAAGATAAAGTGTGGTCTCCCACGTCAAAATCCATACCAGACCCTCATCCAGGATTAGTATCTAATATGAATATAAAAGGGAACACTGCAGCTGAAATAAAACAAAATATGGGGTTCCTCCTTAATGTGCTTATCATACCCTCATACAGGATTAGGATCTGCTATGATTATAAAAGGGAACTCCGTGGCAAAATTTAAAAGCCATGTGGGGTTCTGCTGTAATATTCTGACCCTCACCCCGGATAATGGGCTGTTATGATTATAAAGAATAACTAAAGTGTGGTGTTCTCCTTAAAGCGGAGTTCCACCCAAAAGTGGAATTTCCACTTTAAGCACTCCTTACCCCCTGACATACCACATTTAGCAAGTCGTTTTTTCTTTGGGGGGGGGGGGTACCTAGTTTTGACAGGTACCCAGCTCCCATTTCCGCTCAGGCAGCCTAGGCGGATCGAACGGAAGTTCTCCTCTCCCCCTGACTCCCTGCAATTTTCTGGGACACGTCACAGGCCCCAGAAGATTGCCCATGCATTGAGGAGGTGCATCGCAACTCGTGCACCTGGCAGTGAAGCCGCAAGCTGTCACAGCCCGGTACCCACACTTGCAATGCCGGCGCCCTGGGGAGAGACGAGAGAGAGAACCGGCAGCCGTATCACTGGACCATGGAACAGGTGAGTGTGTGTTTATTAAAAGTCAGCAGCTACACTTTGTGTAGCTGCTGACTTTTAATTAATGCAAAAATGGCTGGAACTCATACTAAAGTCTTTTTTTTTCTTTAAGAAACAAACATGTCATACTTACCTGCTCTGTGTAATGGTTTTGCACAGCCCCGATCCTCCTCTTCTCAGGTCTCGTGTTCCTCTTCGGTGCTCATGGCCCCTCCCTCCTGCTGAGTGCCCCCACAGCAAGCAGCTTGCTATGGGGGCACCTGAGCCGAGCTGCAGCTCCATGTGTCCATTCAGACACGGAGCTGCGGTTCGGCCCCACCCCTCTCTATCATGATTGGCTAACTGACTTTGATTGACAGCAGCGGGAGTCAATGGCACCGCTGCTGTGTCTCAGCCATTCAGGAAGGAGAGACGGCCGAGGCACTCATGCACATTGCTGGATAGAGATGGGGCTCAGGTAAGTATTAGGGGGTTGCTGCACACAGAAGGTTTTTTTATCTTAATGCATAGAGTGCATCAGTGGCAGCTGGTGCTCAATATTATTGGTGGGGGGGGTTTGGCGGCAAACCAATGCCACAACTCACCCCCCCCCGTGAGGCAGACAGGAACGTGGTGAGGCAATCCCCCGTGGAAGACGGGCGGGAAGGCAGCGATCAGGCCCCCCTATGCGGCAGACAGATGATCAGAGGCATCCTTACCTTAGGAGGCAGATGACAAGGATTCATCCGGGGTAGGGCTGCTGCTCCTCGCTGCCACTCCTCGCTTCTCCTCCTGGCCAAACAGGAAGTGGATCCTGAGTCCTAAGACTCCCTGGCCAATCGGGTCTCAGGACCTGCTTCCTGATAGAGCGGGAGGAGAATCAGGAATACAATAGCGAATATTAATTTGCTATTGTCACACAACTGGGTGGGCTCAGAGCGCAGTGCTTTTTTGAAGCCAATTAGAGCCCTAGGCTCTAATCATGTGCTTAAAAAAAAAACATTGAAACCCATTCGTCCAGCGCACTGCATGTAGATTAGGGGTCGGGCGTATGGATTAAGGGGGATGCTCCCATGTGGGCTGGCCACCACTGGAATGCATTAAGGCTGAATTCACACATTGCATTGTAAAATGCCTGTCACCATAAGGACAAACAGAAAACAATTGTTTCTTGTGTTTCTAATTCACATTGCAATGCAGCCCGAACCTGCCTGACATGTTGCATTTCATCACAGCGCACCGTAGCAAATCGCATGGAATTGTACAGCAACATAGTGCATCGCACTGCTGTATGATGTCATGAATGAAGTGTATGTTTCGTACACTTCAATTAAAGTTTGTACAAAACAAAGGCATCCGTGTGATGTGCTGAATCATGCACCACACCAACAGCTGGGAACAGACAGCTGCCAAAACAGTAAAGCGTTCCGACAGCTCTTCGTTGCTGTGCAAACTTTGCTTTATTATCCATAGCAGACCCACATCCAGGATTAAGTTCTGATATGAATATAAAGGGAAACTTCTCACTTAAAGTATAAAATAGGTGCCCCATTAATATTCATAATAATTTCTCGTGCAGGATTTGGTGCTGCTATGAATATAAAATATAAAAAAGTGCCCCTTAACACCCATACCAGACCCTCATCCGGAATTAGGTTCTGATATAAATAATAAGGGTTACCCTGCAGAGAAAGGTGTGGTGCTCCCTAACATTTATACACTGACCATCAGGACATTGCAAATCATTAAATCATTTAAAAAATGCTTCTTCTTAATCCAGTCTAAGCCGGGGAAGTGTAAGAGGGTGGCATCACGTCAAATTCATATACACACACTATTTGCTTTTAAAAATACACCAAATTATTACTCTACAAATGAACTGGTGTTTTTATCTGCGTGGAGTTTAGTTTTAAATTAGTCTACTCAGTAAGTGTTAAAAAGGAAGTAAACTGTTTTTTTTTTCTTCCCTGCAAGTAAATGCATTGTGCTAGTATGCATCGCATACTAGCACATTATGTGACACTTACCTACAAACAAAGCCCACGTCGTCCCCGCTGGAGGCCGCATCCATATTCGCCCGTCTTCCTTCCGGGGCCACAGACTCCAGCTGTGTGACTGGCTGGAGTCACATGACATCACTGCCGCGCATGCGAGCGGGAGCCGCCGGACAGCCGCTCCTTCAGAGTGTATGCGCTGATGACATCATTATCACAGTAAATATCTCCTAAACGGCGCACATTTAAGAGATATTTACAGTACCTATAGGTAAGCCTCATTATAGGCATACTAGAACTGCACGATTAATCGTATTAAAATTGCGATCTCGATCCACCCCCGCTGCGATTATCATCAGGCATTACCGTGATTTTTATTGCAGTTAATGGGGTCGCACCGCGTTTTTGGGAAAAACGCACCGGACCTGCTGCGGAGATATGTGAACGGTCAAAATCTCCTGCTATTGCGAATTGGATGCGGGCAACCCGCAAACAATTCGCAATGGTGTGAACCCAGCCTTAATCTTTTCTGATTTGCTGCTTACAAATAAAAATCCAGTATTTTGTGCTAGAAGATGACTTAGAACCCCCAAACATTATATATTTTTTTTTAGCAGAGACCCTAGAGAATAAGATGGCGGTTGTTGCAATATTTTATGTCACACAGTATTTGCGCAGCGGTCTTTCAAACGCTATTTTTTTGGAAAAACGACCCTTTCGAAAAACGAAACAGTGCTGTTAGCCCAATTTTTTTGTATATGTAAGATGTTACGCAGCGAGAATCGTGAGAGAATTGTGATCTTTACTCTAAGCAAAAAAATTGTGATTCTCATTTTGGCCAGAATTATGCAGCTCTAAGGCTTACCTATAGGTACAAAGTAAACAGGAAGGTTTTCTTGCTCTTTAATTTGTGGCTGATATTCTTATCTCACTAGGGCTCAGTTCATACTGCTGTGACCCAAAAATCGTGTGACTTGCCTGAGACTTGCTTGCGATTTCCATGCGACTTTGTGATTTAACATTGCAGTCTATGGCACTTAAGTTGCACCAAAGTTGCGAAAAGTAGCACAAGAACCTTTTTTTTGTCACTTGTGACATGAGTCACATTGAATAAGATGTCACCCATTAAAATAAATGTGTTTTGACTTGTCATATGACTTTATGTGTCGCATGATAAGTCGCAGCAGTGTGAACCAGGGCTAAAATTCTACCAGACAGGCTCTGCCCCTCTGAAAAACAATAGACTCTGCAGTATTTAATGATGTCAGATGCTTACAATGGTGCTGGTTGTCAAGGATCCTGCCATTTTACTTAGGCCGGCCATAGACGGATCAAAATTCGACTAGTACAGCAGGAACCATATGAATTTTGATCAATCTATGGCAGGCTGATTGTACTTAAGGCGATCTATTGAATGACTTCAGTACAGTCAGCCAGTGTTTTTTATGAATTTATTAGCTGCCAGCACTGATCATTGCATAGTGATTGCTAGAAAACCCCCCGCTGTCAGAATACAATAGCGCAACAGGAGGTATTCCCCATCATCACTGACTGTTGATGGGGAAATCAAGTGATATTGCATAATCTATAACCAACCTTAGGAAGACTATAAAATAAGGCCTCATGCACACAGACATATTTACAGCTGTTTTTAGGAGCATTTTTTACAGCTTAAAAATACCTCTCCATGTTATTCTATAGCCTCATGCACCCACAGGTATTTAGGAGCTGTAAGTGGCATAGGCCTTTTTAAGCTCCAAGAAAAACCCCCGACCAGCGCGTTCTGAGGCTCCGGCGCTAGAGCTGTAAAAACATCTGACGTCGGTAAAAGCTGCTAAACTTGTTTTTTTTTTTTTATAATTTATCTTTATTAACATTTTCCTTTTTATTATCAACAAACAATACATTGACAAGACTACACGTTACAACATTCATACATTTCACATCACACGCTGGGCGCCACTCCAATTCTCTATAACTCCACCTCCCCTACCCCAAGTACCTACAGAGGGAAAAAGAGAGGCAAAACAAAACAAAAAAACAAAAGAAAAAACAATACAAAAAAAAAGGAACCCCCAACACAACCCCCCCCCCCCCCCACTCGTTCCTGAATTCCTGGATTGCCATAATTATTGCCATTGCAAATTTTAACTCTTGTCAGTCTGCGACTTTGTGGACACCATATTGAACTTGGATGGTATACCCCTACTAGCATACGTGGCCCTATACATAGGAATAACTTTCCACGTCAAGACCTTCGGAGGTGTACTTTTCCTCCAGGAGAGCACAATTGCTTTCCTGACATAGAAAAGTAGGATTGTCACACGTGTACAGGTAGCACTCCTTGCATCTAATGTATCTACCAATCCCAACATACCCACTTCCACAGAGCCTTGAACATGGACACCTGTAATTTCTCTTATACACTCCGTAACCCCTCTCCAGAATTCTTGTATAAACCTGCAGTTCCAGAAGAAATGGAAAAAATCCACATCTGGGAGATTGCAGCACCAGCATCGGGATGATTGTGTAGGAAACAACCTTGCCAGTCTTGCTGGCGTGTAATACACGATGCAAAAATTGAAACTGTAAAAGATGTTCCCTAACTGACACTAATCTAGTAAAATGAATGTCCCACATAGCTTCCCAGTTCCCCCCCCCCCTCCATTTGCGGGTACACTGCCTCCCACCCTGCTCTACAGCCTGCTAATAGTTGACCCCCATGCATGCTTATTTGTGTATAGATCCTAGATAGAGCTTGGTTTAGGTCCTCTTCTCTGAGTACAGATTATATTTCACTTATCCGAACCTTACGTTTATTCTTCCCATATTGAGTCTCATATGCATGTTTAAGTTGCAGGTACCGGAATAGGTGGGTATTAGGCAGTTTAAACTTTGCCTTCAAGACTTCAAATAACATTAACCTTCCATCCTCCACTATATCACGTATTGTCTTCATACCGTATTTTATCCAGACAATTGGGTCCTGGTACTTTTCAAACTGCGGCAAATTAGAGTTTCCCCACAGAGGGGTGTAAGGGGAAACCCCCACCTCGCTCTCTGTCTTGTTGACCACCGCCCATGCCCGAGCAAACCCTCGCATGGACTGCGTGACTGGGTGGGAAACCTTCCCACGGAGAAGTAGATGCACCAATGACTCGTGAGAGTCAACTACTGACACCTCTAAAGAAGTGTCAGCGTTGTCCTCTCGAGGCCTAAGCCATCTATGAGCCACCACTAGTTGGCCTGCCAAAAAGTACCTGTAAAAATCAGGGATGGACAGTCCCCCCTTTCTCCATGGCAGTTTCAACACCTCCAGCTTTATCCTTGGTTGAGGGACCTGCCACAGAAAAGACGACACCAACTTATCAATACTTCTAAATATACGTCTCGGGATCCAGACAGGTGAGTTCCTCAACACGTACAAAAGCAGTGGTAAGACCTTCATCTTTACTAAATTTACGCTGTCTACAAGTGATATGGGAAACTTTTGCCATGTCTGTAGCCTATTTTTCAATTGTTCTACTAAGGGGGAGACCTTCAGGGCTATAAAGTCAGCTACAGTATTGGAGATGTACAGACCCAAATATTTTCTTTTCAATATTTTTATTAGGTTTTACAATGTTACAGGTTATTTAACATGCTCAGTACAAATGAATTATACAGTAGTTCCATCTGGCAGCATTAGAGAGTATCAATGTCTGTGTACAATGAACCTTCATGGGTGGTGTGTAAACAGGGAGGAACAAACTTGTTGGGTTACAGGAGATAGCGATAGCGATAGGGTGTTACCAGACAGAGGGGGGAGGTTATGGGGGGGGGGGGGTACCAGTGTTCCAGTAGGGTATTAGTGGACTATGCCATGGGAATTTAAGATTTGACTGTGTATTTCGGGTGAGAGAGCCAAGGCTCCCAGGTAGATAGGAATTTAGAGAGGGACAGGTTTTTCCTAGCTAACATTTTTTCCATTTCGCATTGCAAGTTCAGGTCTGTAATTGTTGCTTTGAAGGAGGGAGGGTCCGGGGATTTCCATTTTCTGGTGATGTTTAGTTTGGCGGCTAGTAGTATGTGAATTATGACTGTACTATATTTACCGGGAATGCTGTCCATATTGAGGTGCAGGATAGCAAGTTCAGGATTGGGGAATAGTGGCTTTTGCATAATTGAGGAGATCAAGGTAAAGATTTGTTTCCCAAAGGTGGTGAGGGTTCTACAGGACCAGAGGATGTGGGAGAGGGAGCCAATGGAACCACAGTCTCTCCAGCAGGAATTTGGGGAGTTTGGGTATATTTTAGATAGCCTATAGGGAGTAAGATACCACCTATGTGTAGTTTTTTGGAATAATTCCCAATGATTGGTGCAGTGGGAGGCTCTGTAGGTGTATTGGTAGACTTTGTTCCATTGTTCTGTCGGTGTGGTTCTACTCAGTTCTGTGTCCCATTTCATTTGGGAGGGCAGTTGCTGTTGTGAGAGCTCTTCCAAGAGGAACGTATAGAGTGTGGAGATGCTATGTTTTGGGTGTGTAGGTTGGGACAGGAATGTGTGGAGTGGTGCTGGGATAGATGCCGAGGTCGGTAGATTCAAGGTTTTCATGAGGTGGGCAATTCTGGAGTAAGTGTAATACTCTACCTGTGGTAAGTCAAATTGGTGTTGGAGGGCCGTAAAGGGTTTGAGGGTCATATTCGTCTTTATGTCTTTTATGTGGTGGATGCCCAGGGAAGACCATTTCTTTAAGGAGATGTCTGGGATTAGGATTTCAATAGCAGAGAGAGGGATGAGGTATTTGTGAAGGGGTTGTTTGGGAGATTTATTAGGCGGGAAGTTTTGCCATACTTGAAGAGAGGCTTTTATAGCAGGGGGAAACGCAGATTGGGGTAATTTTTGGCCTGCTGAGAGGAGTAGGAGCGAGTTTTTTTAATTTGTTGGTTGGTGAGCCAGTGGCCTCCATCAGGGACCAGGGTTTGTTGCTGGTGGGGTGCCACCAGTAATATATTTGATCTAGAGCAGTAGCCTTGAAGTAGAATTGGATGTGGGGCATGCTGGTTCCTCCCTTGTGATGGGGGCGGATGAGTGTGGTGCAGGGGGACTGTGGGGGTTTGTTGGCCCAGATGAACTGCGATACCATTTTTTGTATTGTGCGAAAGAAGGATTGGGGGATCGGAATGGTGAGGGTTCGGAAAAGATTAGCTTGGGCAGAATCAGCATTTTGAATGCAGCGATTCTTCCCAGCGTGGAGAGGTATTGAGAGTGTAGGTCCTTGAGGAGTTGTAGTAGCTGTTTCAAAAATGTTTTGTAGTTAACTTCGAATAGACTATGTGGTGAGGGTGTTAGTCTAATGCCCAGGTAGGGAATGGATTGGTCCGACCAGATGTAGGGTAGTATGCTTTTTAGATGAGCGGCCAACTTGTCTGGAATGTTAAAAGGGAGAATGATAGATTTAGTCGAGTTCAACTTGTAGTACGATACCATAGAGAATTGGTGGAGAATTACTTGGGTTGCGGTGAGTGACCGTTCTGGGTGTGAGAACATTAGTATCGTGTCGTCTGCAAAAAGACTAATCTTATTCTCTGTCCCTGAAGGGGAGATGCCGTGGATTCGAGGATCTTGTCTTATTTTGGTTGCTAGGGGCTCCATTAAAAGGGAAAAAATGATAGGGGATAGGGGGCACCCCTGACGGGTGCCATTAGAGATCTGGAGTGGTTTAGAGAGCATCCCGTCGGTCAGAATTCTAGCTGTGGGGTTGGAATACAGGGCCAAGATCGCGTCTAGGAATCTGCCTTCAATTCCAAATTTAAGGAGGACCTCCCTGAGGAATCCCCAATGGACCCTGTCAAACGCCTTCTCTGCGTACAAGGATAGGAGCAGAGAAGGCGTTCGAGTCCCTGTGAACTGGTGGATTAAATTGACCATTCTCCTGGTGGCATCAGGAGCTTGCCTGTTCGGAACAAAGCCGACCTGGTCTGGGTGGATCAGATCGGGAAGTAGGTGCTGAAGCCTAGAGGCCAGGACCTTAGCAAATAGTTTGATGTCTGTGTTGAGGAGGGATATTGGTCTGTAACTAGAAGTGGTGGTTGGGTCTTTCCCTGGTTTAGGTATTGTTACAATAGTGGATTTCAACATTTCTAAAGGGTAGGAGGCAGAGGAGGCGGCAGCATTGAAGATGGCAGCAAGTTTAGGTGATAGAAGCTCATTGAGTTCCTTGTAGAATTCATTACAGTACCCATCTTCCCCAGGGGCTTTGTTGCCGGGGAGAGAGTGGATTGCCTTCTGTACTTCTATTGGTGAGAAGGGGAGTGCTAAGTACTCTAATTGCTCGGAAGAGATTTTGGGGAGGTTTATTGATTGAAGGAACTCTTGTATGTGGGGTAGTGTTGGTTGAGGGGTGTGTGGATCCTCTTTTAAGTTGTATAGGGCATGGTAATAGTCGCTAAAGGCGTCTGCTATCTCTTGCGGGTTGGTTAATGGCTTCTGGGTTGTGGGGTGATGGATCAGGGGAATTCTAGACTTTGGGGTTGGGGGTTTGGTTAGTCGGGCCAGAAGGGAACTCGATTTGTTGTTAAGGGCGTAATAGTTTTCCTTTTTTCTCTTAAGCTCGATTTCATATTTATAAGTGAGGATGGATTTAAGCTTGGTCCTTCCCTCGCTAAGTTCTGCAGATGTTTGAGGAGAGGGGTTTTGCTTGTTTATTTTCTCTAGAGAATCAATTTTTGTGAGTGCCTCGTCAATCTGCTGAGTCCTTCGCCTCCTTGTAATAGCACTTAATTTCAAAAGGATGCCCCGCATATATGCTTTGTAAGTTAACCAGAGAGTAAAGCTGTTCACATCGGGTGTCTCGTTTATCTCAAAGAATGCTTGGTGTTCTTCCCTGATGGTTCGGATGTGGGCAGGATCCGCCAGAAGTGAGGGATTGAGTCTCCAAGAGTTTGTTACAGTTTGCGAACGGGGACCTACTGTGATGAAAATGGGAGAGTGGTCCGACCAAGAGATGGGGCCAATAGACAATTCTGATACTTCTTGTAGAGTTCTTTTGTCAACAAGGAAAAAGTCTATGCGGGAATATGAGAGTTGAGAGTGTGAAAAAAAAAGGAAAAGTCTGTTTCCGATCCATGCTGACATCTCCAAACGTCGTACAATCCAAGAGAGCGGAGAAGTGGGTTGAGGGCCGGTCTGCGGTGTCGTGTGGCGGGTTTAGAGTCCAAGGCTGGGTCCCCTATTAGGTTAAAGTCTCCCCCTATGATGGTTCTGGTAGCGGTGTTCAGGGGTATTTTGTGATGTAGGTTTTTGAAGAACCGAAGGGGATGCTTGTTCGGCCCATAAATGTTTACAAGGGTATACGGGGTATTGTCCAATACACAGGAGAGGATGATGAATCTTCCAAAGGGGTCCACGGTGGTCTGCTGTATTGAAATTGTTAGAGAGTCTCTCAGAGCTATTAGAACTCCTTTCTTCTTTTTGTTGCTGGAGGCCAGGAAGATGCGTTTGTAGTTCGTCAATGTGAATTGGGGAGTCTTTTGGGCAGAGAAGTGGGTCTCCTGAGCCATGATTATGTCGGCCTTTGCTTTGTTAGCTTCTTTAGCCAGTAGAGATCTTTTGTATGGTGAGTTGAGTCCTCTGACGTTCAGAGATAGGATTTTAAGTGGCATCATTCAACCTGGGAGTGTTGTAAGTTATATTATGTGGTGGTAGCGCTAAACTGGATGCGTGAGGGTTGTCCTGTGATAATATATATGTTATGACGATATTTGTATAAATATCACGGTATGTGCAATACAATGATTATACTTCCTGATACAAAGTGCAGTGCATAAATAGATAGTTGAACATTAAAATTCATTGAAATAATCAACAATGATTTAAGTGCATAAAGTGCAAAGTGTCCATTGATAGGAGGGAAATCCGAGTGCTATATCCAGACAGTGAATCTTCAGTAATGTTTATAGCAGTATTGTATATATAATAGTGTCCTGTTGGGAGTGCGTAGGTCAAATCGCGATGGTGGTGTATTATATTGAATGTTGTGAGGGTCCAACTTACTACGGTGAATTTTAGGATAGAGACTTGCAGTCTCCTGAGTTGAGTGGTATGTTTTCTAGAGATGACCGATTTCTTCGATTGTTTCGTTTCCGGCTGTATTAGTACCGAGTCCTCTGGGTGAAGAGACGGGTTTTCTGAGGGGTTAAGTGTAACTGCTTGATGTTTGCGTAGA
>BLSH010158756.1:2036347-2050717 GCA_018402905.1 Glandirana rugosa | reverse complement strand
TAAGCCTCCACTCAGATACAAGTTGGAGTTCCTTTTTATTCTATCACATTGAATATTCACTTTGAGGAGTCACCAATTACTGAAGATTCACTGTCTGGATATAGCACTCGGATTTCCCTCCTATCAATGGACACTTTGCACTTTATGCACTTAAATCATTGTTGATTATTTCAATGAATTTTAATGTCCAACTATCTATTTATGCACTGCACTTTGTATCAGGAAGTATAATCATTGTATTGCACATACCGTGATATTTATACAAATATCGTCATAACATATGTATTATCACAGGACAACCCTCACGCATCCAGTTTAGCGCTACCACCACATAATATTACGTATTCTCGCGATTTAGTTTGGTCGATATAGGTGGCTGCTTGCTGTTCTCACTTTATCTCATTGGGCTTAGCGCGGTAAAAAAAACCCCCTTAATATTAGTGTTGTAAGTTACTACTATGCTCTGGGATTATTTGGGTGGGGTGAGAACACTACTGGTACCAGGGTAGAAACAGTAAAAAGGGAGAGACTGTGAGGCAGAAGATCACGGCCTCAGTGCGCGGCTAATCAGCTGCGCTCAAGAAGGCGAAGGTCTATCAAACGAGAACCAGAGGGTAAGACCTAGTGAAACAGTTCAGGCAGACGGTACTGCTGAGTGGAGTCCTGGGCAGTCGGCATCAGTTGGTGATTGGACAACCGGGTGGGCTGGCCCTCTTCATGCCATCGCTGGTGTCCATGGGGGGGTTGTAATGGTCGTGGGTGATGGTCGTGTCCTGGGGCAGGATATGCCAGGCATGCAGGAGGCGGAGGCCTTCTTGAAGCGTGCGTGCCACGAAGGTTTTGTTGAGGTGGGTGATCAGAAGTTTGTTCGGGAAGCCCCATTTGAAGGGAATCTTGTGGTTGAACAGAGCTTTTGTAATCGTCGCAAGCTGGCGGCGATTGTCCATTGTAGTTTTGGACAAATCTGCGTATAGTTGAATGGAGTTGAAGGGGTCCGGATATTTGTTACCTCGCATCGATGCATGCATAACTCTTTCTTTGGTGTTGAAGAAATGTATACGGGCCAGTACGTCTCTGGGGGTGGCCGGGGGAAGGTGCGAAGGTTTCGTTAATCTATGTGCTCTGTCTATTTCCAATTCTTTGTCTGTCAGGTCCGGGATGAACGCCCGCATTAGTGATTGTAAGAAGGTCTTTAGGTCTGACTGTTGGACCGACTCCGGAACATTGCGGAATTTAATGTTATTTCTGCGTGAACGGTCCTCTAACTCTGCCAATTTGAGATGGATCGATTGGATGTCTTCTTCATGTGTGGTGATCGCATCCACCATGTCATTATGGGCCCTTGGAAGGTCTCCAGCCGTCTTTTCCATGACCTGGATGCGTTGCTCATGCTTCTGTACAGTGGACATCAGGGGGGAGATTGTTGAGGAGAGATCCAGGTGCAGAGTGTGTCTCAGAGACAATAACATGTTTTTCATGACCTGTTCAGAGACAGGTTGGTCAGATACTGGGAGGTCATCCAGTGCTGAGCTGGTATGGGACGAAGGGAGAGACAGGGCGATCGAAGGAACGAGCGAATGCGCGACTGTTGCGTCGGCCTGAACGAATGGAGATACGATCGATCGGGCGGCTTCGGGTTCCTCCGTTCTAAGTCTGGACTTCGCTGGGCTTGAGGTAGTGGGGGAGGGCGGGGGAGACAACTCACCCGTTGCGCCCGGAGGAGTGGAGGTTCTGTGTGACTCACCAGAGAGCGGAGAGGAGATCTTTGTTGCTCCCCCAGCGGTGGGGTCAGCGCCATCTTGGATCCCCATGAGGCCTGGAGTGGAATAAAAATCTGTTAATTTCCTAGGCGCTTTAAATTCCTTTCATCTTTTGGACATCTCTGGGGGTGCTAGAGGCTGTCGAGTACAGGTAGAGCTGGTGTAAAGCCCGGTGTCGGTCGAAAATCGGTGGATTCTAGTCGTTTAGCACAGGAGCTGTGGAGTTAAGCAGCCATTCAGCAGCGTCGTCAGGCCACGCCCCAGACCCAAATATTTTATTTTATCCACCCTCTGCAGGGGACAGCCAGCGTGAACCATACATAACGGATTTGGTGCTTTTAATGAGATAATTTTGGATTTACCCCAGTTGACTTTAAGCCCTGAATAGGTGGAAAATGTATTTAAGATACCCAAAGCAAGGAAGCATCTGAGTCTCTTAAAAAGAGTACCATATCGTCTGCATACAATGCTGTCTTCTCAGTACGACTGCCCACCTCTATCCCCTACACCTCTGGCAACATACGCAGGGCCGCAGCCAGAGGCTCAATCACCAGGGCAAATATGCCCGGTGATAGGGGACAGCCCTGACGAGTACCCCTTCCAAAACCAAATGGTTCAGAAATCATCCCATTTAATTTAATAGCTGCAGTAGATAATTTATTAAGCAGGTCGATCTACTTCCTAAAATAGTGGCCAAAACTATATACCTCAAGCACTATCGCCATATATCTCCAGTCGACGGAATCGAAAGCCTTCTCTAAGTCTAGAAAGACCAGAATCCCTCCATTGGAGACACCAGGCCCCAGTTGTAGATGTGTGAAAATCCTGCGTAAGATAATATCTGTAGCCTTTTTCGGCATAAAGCCAGTCTGGTCTGAGGAGACAATGAACTCCATAGTTTGCCTTAACTTAGCCGCTAATACTTTTGCCAGGATTTTACAGTCCATATTTAACAGTGATATAGGCCTATATGATGCGCATTGCAACGGATCCTTATCCTTTTTTGCAAGAAGCACCATGGGCTTCATGGAATGAGGGAGGAAGATTTTCCCTCTGATGGCTACCCTCATACAGTTGAACTAATCTAGGAGCAATTGTCTGTAAGTATCTCTGGCACCATTCAGCCGGTATGCCGTCTGGTCCAGGAGCCTTACCACCAGGAAAAAATCTAATTGCAGTTGTAACTTCCTCTTCCCTAATGGGCAAGTCCAAGATCTTTTTTTGGTCTTCCGGCAATACCGGCAAATTAAGCGCCACTAGAATCTCCCTCAATTCCCCCTCATCATAGGAGGCTATTGGAGAATACAGCTCTTTGTAGTATGTTACAAAGGTCTGTAGAATATCCCCTCTATCCACCAATTGTACTCCAGACGAGGAATTGATACTTGGGACCACTGTCAGAGAATTCTCTACTGCTGTCAGCGTAGCTAACAATTTCCCATTTTTTTCCCCCACCTCAAAAACGCGTGTTGCATCCTGATGCAGCTGATTAACTGCCAGCTCTTGATAATGGAGATACACATTCCTCCTAGCGAATTGTAGTTGTCTTAGCGTATCTGAAGTGGCTACCTCCGCATATTTTCTTGTGTATTCCTGCTCTTTTTCATATAGATCAGTCGCTACACTATTCTGTTTCTTACAAAATGTTCTAATAGCTGATATGTACGTCCCCCTTATGGTTGCTTTAAAGGCATCCCATTCTATTTGTGGTGTCACTGAGCCTTCATTAATTTCCCAATATAGGCTAAACATGGCTTAACACTGGATATAGCCTCTCGTCAGGCGTTTCTCTGCCTCTATTCAAAATCAATGGTTCCCTATGGGAGCCCATTGATTTGAATAGAAGTCGCACCAGAAGTCGGATCATGATGATCCGGCTTGCGGTGCGACTTGTGTGCTGAGGATCTTGAAGGGGAAACCTCCTGCCAAAATGAAAAAAAAATTGGCGTGGGGTTCCCCCCAAAGAGATACCAGACCCTTCGGTCTGGTATGGATTTTAAGGGGAACCCCCACGCCAAAAAAGATGGTGTAGGGCCCCAAAATCCATACCAAACCCTTATTCGAGCACACAGCCCAGCAGTTCAGAAAAGGCGGTGAACGAGCGAGTGGCCTCCCCTTCTTGGCCATACCAGGCCACATGCCCTCAACATGGAGGGGTGGGTGCTTTGGGGGAAAGGGGGAGCCCTGCACCTCCCACCCAAAGCACTTGTCCCCATGTTGATGAGGACAAGTGCCTCTTCCCGACAACCCTGGTCGGTGGTTGTCAGGGTCTGCAGGCGGGAGGGCTTATCAGAATCTGGAAGCCCCCTTTAGGGGGCCCTCAGATCCTGACCCCCCCACCCTATGTGAATGAGTATGGGGGTACATTGTACTCCTACCCATTCACCAAAAAAAGTGTCAAGAAATGAAAGCACTACACAGGTTTTGAAAGAAATGTATTAAATCAGCTCCGGCGTCTCTTCCGATTTCTTCTCCCTGTGACAGTCCTTCTCCTCTCTCTGGTTCTTCTCCTCTCTGTGCTGTCTTCTCCCTCTTCTGCTGGGTCTTCTCTTTCTGCTGTCCTCTCCCTCTTTTGTCGAGTCTTCCCTCTCTGCTGTTTTCTGCTCCCTCTGTTCTTCCTCCGATGTTGACTCGACACTCTCTCCCGATGTAATGCTGCGTCCGCCGTGTGCCAATACTTATATTTGCATGGGGTGGGCCACCCACTGAAGTCTTCTGGAGGCCCGTCCCCTTGTGACATCACCATCCGGGGCATGATGGGGCGGTGACATCACAAGGGGGTGGGGGCCTCCAGATGATGTCAGCGGGTGGCCCTGCCCCATGCCAATATAAGTATTGGCACACGGAAGCCCCAGCATTAGAGCAGGAGAGAGCGTTGAGTCAACATAGGCGGAAGAACAGAGGCAGAAGACAGCAGAGAGAGTGACCCGGCAGAGAGAGAGGTCAGCAGAGAGAGGAGAAGAACCGAAGAGGGGAGAAGACATCAGTGGAGAGCGGAGGGGAATCGGCAGAGGGAGAAGACCTCTGCGGAGGAGGGAGAAATGCCGGAGAGGGGTGAAGAAATCGGAAGAGACACCAGAGCTGCCTTAATAAAATAGACAAATAACGAAGATAGCAGTGAGTGAACGAAGAGCAATGGGTGCAATATCACAAGCTTCCTCTGGGGGGACACGGTCACAGTGAAGAAAATAGATGTCTAGGAAGTTTCCTTACCAGACATGACTTCCATAAACGCAAAAGACACACAACACCCTAGTGTCAGGCAAACGTAATTACCAAAGGGCAAACGGATATTGTGAAATCCTAGGTGTCTTTTCGCAGAGCAGGAGCATCCACTCACACAATCCAGGAGTACCAGTGGACGTCACTTTAAATCCTCACTCACGAAGCACCAGGGAAAAGTAAATAAAGGATTCATTAGTAAAGCCCGTAAAAATGTCCTTCAGGTTTATTTAAAAGTTCTACTTACATTAAGACGTTAAAAACAGCATAAAGAGTGTTGCAGATTTGGTTCAGCGTGCGTCTGTCTGCCGGGGTACAGACTGACGCGTTTCAGCCAATAGGCTGTCTTCAGAGACGCATGCTGAACTGAATCTGCAACACTGTTTATGCTGTTTTTAACCGTTTGCCCTCTGGCAATTAAGTTTGCCTGACACTAGGGTGTTGTGTGTCTTTTGTCCAGCACTGTGGCCCCCTGGCTTTGGGTCTTTCCTCATTTGGTGGCAGGTGCATGAGTGACTGGTACTAAACGGAGTTATACTATGTGAAGTTTTTCTTTCCCTCTATCATCATCTGCGAGAGTCTCTAGTACAGTCTTTTAGGGAGAAGCTGTATGTGTATACCCTGAAGACACAAGTTCGCCGGGGAGTATGTTCACATGCGTTTATGGAAGTCATGTCTGGTAAGGAGACTTGCTAGACATCTATTTTCTTCACTGTGGCCGTGTCCCCCCAGAGGAAGCTTGTGATATTGCACCCATTGCTCTCCTTTTAATAGAGACTGTGTTCGTTCACTCACTGCTATCTTCGTTTGAACTGTTGTTTGTCTATATTCCTGAAACTAGCGCTGCATATGAAACTCTTACGGACGTATGAATATTGATCGAAGCAATTTATGCTAGCTGCTCTGTTTCAATTATCTGTTTAATCATTTGTGGGATTTAGCGCAGATTTTCTACCTTTTATTTTTGCCTTAGTAAAATACTTTAAAACCTGTGTATTGTGTTTATTTTTGACACTTTTTTTTTTAGGTGAATGGGTAAGGGTACAATGTGGTCCATACTCATTCACATAAGATGGGGGGGCGGCATCTGGGGGCCCCCTTGTTAAAGGGGACTGCCAGATTCTGATAAGCCCCCCGCCCGCAGACCCCGGCAACCACCAGCCAGGGTTGTCGGGAAGAGGCCCTTGTCACCATCAACATGGTTGACAAGGTGCTTTGGTGCTGCCCCAAAGCACCCATCCCCCCATGTTGAGAGCATGTGGCCTGGTATGGTCCGCACCGTAAGTTGGATCATCATGATTCAACTTCTGGTGCGACGTCTATTCAAATCAATGAGCTCCCATTGATTTTGAATAGAGGCAGAGAACCACCGCTGAAAGCTAGCGCGGCATTAACGCCAATGCAAAAAGCTACTAAAAGCATGTTTTTACAGTCGCTTTCTCCTGGCGTCAGAACTAGCTTTTTACAGCCTGCAATTTTGTGAAAGAATCTGTAAAAAGAAAAAAAAAAGACAACAGAGTGATAAAAGTGACAAAGTAAACCAGATAAGGAGATTCTGTAAGGAGAAGAGTAGCTGGCTGTTTGTAGTTCTAATTTTGTTTCTTTCCCGGGTAGAATTTAAATTCCCTTTAAAGAGGGATTGATGGGATGCCCAGTGAATCAGAACAGTTCTTTGATGGGGCCACATATATACACTCTGTATACTCTGGTATATACACACCTTTCTTCCTCCGGCACAATCTTGCTTGCAGCCTACCCCTTTTTCCTCTCTCCTGCACAATCTTGCTTGCAGTCTACTCCTTTTCCTCTCTCCAGCACATTACTCCTTGCGGCCTAGCTAGCATGTGGTGAGACCTGCTTCTAGGTCTGGACAGGCCTCAACGAACCGCCCATTACAGGCAGGGACCGTGGGCCCCTCTTATGTAGCAAAAAGAGTGATGAAAATGTGCTAGCTAGCCTCGGTGGACTACTGCTCCCAGTCAGTCCCTCTTCAGGTCCTGCCAACCCTCCTGGCTGCAGCAACCCAGCTCCACTGTCCATGACACCACAGTCCCTGCTGACTCTGCTCCTTTCTCAGACTCTCTCTCCAATCTGCTCTGGCGTTCCTCTGCAGCATCTCTGGGTGTGTGTCACTCACTGACACCTGGTGGATCCCTCCTGGAGACTTGCCTGGCAGCCAGTGGCGACTCTAGGGACAATATATTATCTATATATATATGGGGGCACATAAGATACCACAGTCAAAACCGGGGGGGCAATAATAATGTTTCACGGTATAACTACTTGAAGTCCAGCGACATACAGGAAAATATACAATATAAACAAATGAATACTGCGCTTGTGAAAATCCAAAACCTATAAGCTGCAACCGCCTCCCCTGCTACTGCCTTATGTACGTCGAGCATGACTTGGCGGGGTCACACCCGCTCATGTGTTATAATGGCCATGCCGGCCAGCTCTTCACTTCCGTGGGTTGCCATCACCATGCATGTTCACATCAGTACCTCCTCACACTCTCTGCCTGCAAGTGAGTACTTGTTTCAGCCTGTTCACCTATCTTTATTATTTACCTTACGGTACATTTGGGATCTGGTTACCTTATACCACCCCTTCACTTTCCTACACCTGGCCAGTACTATTATGAACATTCTACCTTTCTTGGTGGTTTCATGCACCCTTTTGGTCACCTCTTACTCTCACCTCCTCTTATTTTCACACCTAGACCTCTTTATTTGACCCATTTAAAGTATTATACTAAGTGTACTCACTGACATATGCAAAGTCAGAGAGAAACACACCGCTCTACCAGCTGCTGCTTAACCATAGATCAAACCACACACTTTACCAGGTGCTCTGACTTCAGGAAGTCTTCCCTCTTCCAATAGAAATCCATCATAATAAAAAAGGAAAAGTCGGCACTCTGGAACTGCAGTATCAAAACTTCTTTATTCCATATCGTCCAAACAGGAATAGGCTTACATGTTTCGGCAAATAATGCCTTGTTCACAGCACAACCTCACTGACATAGTCTCTTTTGATTATTCTTAGTATGGTGTGGATCAGAGGTTCTTTTCACTCTTCTCTTTATGGATCCTGGCTTACCGCCTGGTTGCTGTTCATGGTTTGGGCGTTGTTGTCCCCGCCTCAGCCCTGGGACTGACACTGCAGTGGATGCCACTGTCTCACTGTCACCCTTTGGGCCACTAAGCTGACATGTAAGGGATATTTCATATCTTTCTACCCATGATCCCTCTCCTTGGTTTCTCATAAGGAACGCACTAATATATTTTTTGCATCTTTATACCCATAGACCAATTTGACACAATACTCCTGACTAGAGGATGGATCCTCGAAACGTGTAGAGCATTTTTATGCCAGAGCAGACGCAATGCTACAGCTCATTGTTATTATACATCTGTCTGTATTATGATATCATACATTTTTACATCATTGAATTATTTTAATTTTTGTCAGCTTTTTATGTTTTCTCCATGCTATTGATTTATTTACTGCATTTGCTACCATGTACAATCGTGTGTTCTCATTGTGTAGAATAAATTAATTTATATTGACTATTTATCATTTGTTTACATTATGTTCTTGACTCGCCTCATTTAAAGTCCCATGACCGCCAATTTCCTATATATATAAGCTGCAACTTTAACATGTGAGAAAATCATGTGATAAGGATGAATTGGCTAAAAACTTGGGCTGTTTTTGGACTATTTCTGTTTTTGTTTTTGCACATATTTGGATTAATTTAAGCGCAACTTTTAAGTCAATTCATACAGGAAAATATAGTGTATAGAGTGGAGGAGTGTGGAAAAGAATAAACCTTGGATAAAACGTGGCCACACACCAGGACAAAATGGGGCTAAACTGTAACTATAGCAAGCCATT
This sequence comes from Glandirana rugosa, assembly GCA_018402905.1. Classification (NCBI taxonomy): domain Eukaryota; kingdom Metazoa; phylum Chordata; class Amphibia; order Anura; family Ranidae; genus Glandirana; species Glandirana rugosa. The sequence continues at coordinate 2,041,835 of BLSH010158756.1, read as the reverse complement.
CTAAATCTAAGCTAAATAAAGCCTTCACCATTACAAATTGGCAGCATTGTCACACTGCACTCCATATAATGTCTGGACCATATTCAGCTGCTATAAATCTCAATGTTTATACCTTCAATAAGGATATAATACATATCATGTATATAAGTCTCCCTGAAAAGCTCCACAGAAATATCCTTCCACATCCACCAAGTATCAGTTTAGCAGCAATCCATCAAAGCTCTGTACATATCACCCAGCACTGGGCATATACAGAGGTGCTCTCATGTCAGTGTACATGGTCTGAGAAAATGAGTGCATGCTAATACCTCTCTTACTAGACTTGTCAGTAGGAAGCAGATACTTTATTCCTGTTCATATATAAATTTACTGCAGGCTAACATGACACAGCATGGAGTAATGGCTTATACATATAGCACATGCATCATAGGTGTGCGCAGCCTATTGCATTAGGGTGTGCACCCAAAGCTCAAACACACATGAACGCCACCTGCTGTCACAGGGAGGAGGCTCTGGTGGTGGGAGACCACTGATTGGGAGAATATTATGCTGCACCCTAAATTCGGGTGTAATGTGTTCCTAGGGTTGAACCTAGCCATTAATAAAATAGGGACATTTGCACTGGCTATTGGCACCCCCAACCACCCACCTGGTGACACCCCTGGATAAAGCTAATGAACATGAGGGGATAAGGGTGTGCCCAGGCACACCCAGCACATCCTGTGCGCACACCTACGACATGCATAGACAGCCAGGCAGTGCTGTGTGTAACATGACTGAGTACCGATGTGTATCTTATCAATGCTATAAGATATTGTGGCTGTAATATGGTGATAAAATAATGTTATCTCTCACATATTAATCACATCCTGAATACGAATCCCCAGTTAATGATTCTGGACACTCAGGTCAGCCACTCCAGAGCACAAAGTTGAAGCAAAACTTGCAGACTGAGATAAGGGGAGAGAGAAGCTGCCACTGACTCTAATCTTAAATTAGAGGTACAAGCTAACCCCTTCAGTCACTATGGAGGGTAACTGCACTGTTAATTAACCCCTAAGGCAGCCTTCTTTAACCTTTTCAACACAGAGGAACCCTTGAAATAATTCTCGGGGAACCCCTGCTTTAAAATGTACAACTCATGATACATTATGTGATGGTCAATGGGAAGAAGGCTCCTTACACTTGTGGTCATTGAGAAGAATTACCCCCTTACAGATAGCTAAAAAAGATCAATGATGTCATTGGGAATTTATCTGAGAGGTAGAAATTGTCCATTGCTCAAGGAACCCCTTGCAACCTCTGGAGGAACCCTGGTTGAGAAACCCTGCTCTAAGGGTTCACAGCTTTCATTCAGGACTAGTTTGCTTGATGATACACATGCAGTGTACAGTGCAGGGCTTATCACTGGATGTAAAGCCGATCCTCACTCTCTTCACCGATCCATATAGATGTGTACATTGATGTCATGTAGTGATGCTGATGCTCCCCTCAGGCTCACTTGTCATATTTCCCACTGCTTGCTTCCCCACATGGCCATTGGTCAATGCTGGAAAAGGGGTACTCCCTCAAAGGGTTAGACTTTTTAGGCACAAAAATAGAGTGTTAGACGTATGTAGTTAAAAAGCTTAACGATTTTTATTTATAGCACAATACGATAAAACATGGTAGACATGCAACAATCTTGGATAAATGGACAATTGTAGAATGGTGATATAAGTTGACGTCAGCTACACCTGATGCATTTCGGATGAGTTCCTTCCTCAGAGGTGCTTCAGTGACGATAATTAATATCACTAAAAATAAAACTGAGATATTGTGTATAAACAGTTAACATGTATCTGACACTGATTAATGAGAATTTTAGTGATATTAATTATGATCATTGAAGCACCTCTGGAGGAAGGAACTCATCGGAAATGCATCAGGTGTAGCTGACGTCAACTTATATCACCATTCTACAATTGTCCATTTATCCAAGATTGTTGCATGTCTACCATGTGTTTTATCGTATTGTGCTATAAATAAATATTGTTAATATTTTTAACTATATACCTCTACCACTCTATTTTTGTGCCTAAAAAGTCCCACCCTTTGAGGGAGTACCCCTTTTCCAGTGTTGACCAAAGGCCATGTGGGGAACCAAGCAGCGGGAAATATGACAAGTGAGACTGAGGGGAGCATCAGCATTGCTATATTTTTGTGCCTAAAAAGTTCCACCCTTTGAGGGAGTACCCCTTTTCTTGTATTTACTAGGGATGTGGCACATACAGTTCCTCTAGTGAGTGTTTTCTTCCTTTTTTTTTATTGGTCAACACTGTGCTGTAGTTTTGGAACTAGTATGGGCATGCCTGATATCCCCTGACACTGTAACAGCTGCCTGCAGAACAGCAATAGGTAGCAGGAAATGAGCAGCGGGGACAAAGCGGGCAGTGACAGGAACGTCTGCTCTCCCTCTCGGGTCCCTCAGTCAAGACTAGGGCATTGCGTAAAAGTAGGGCACCATCAGAAGAAGAGCATTACACACGTACCTGCAGTCTGCAGTCTGTAGCACTCCCTCCCTGAGAGCATGTGCCGAACCGGAGAAGAAGAGGAGATAGTTGGAGCTAAGCACTCAGTTAAATCCGCCTTCGCAGTGAATGCTGGGGCCGCCTCGGCCTCCTTCTGTGTCTGTGTGCCTGACGTCACTGGTTGCTAGAAGGCAGGCAGCTAGAAACCAGTTTGGTTGGGGGAAGATGCTGGCCGCGGGCACACGCTACATAAAAAAAAGGCAGTTTTAATTGGGGGGTACAGTATAATGTTGGTAGGGCCATGGCTCCCTCTGCCCCCCCCCCCCCCAGTGACACCACTGCTGGCAGCACCACTCTGTTGCTCTCTCCTGCTCCCTGGTCAGGACTCCCCATCGGATGTACTGAGGGGTCCCTTCCACTCCCGAGCCTCCAGACCCAAGGTCACCCCCCCAGACTGGGGCTCCCTCAAAGGTCTCCACAACTAGTGCTCCATCTCCCAGTTCTTCCACCCAAACTCTCCTCCCTGGCTGGGCCGACCCTGAGTATTGAGGAGGCCTGCCCCCTGCCAATCCAGGTTGGGGATATGGTCAAGGTTCCTCAAACACCCCAGGCAGCTACTCTGGGCCACTTCCCCACCCTTTCTTCTAGAACCTTCTAGAAGCAAAGAGGAGGTAACCGAGAGGTGTCACTGCCTGTGAGTCACCAGCCACTCCCTGGGCCACTCTCCTGCCCAGGATCAAAACAAACAGGCCTAGCACAGTTAAATCTGCCTAAATGTACCTCTCCTAACAAACCTATCACCTCTAGCATCTACCTAAGGTAGAGGGCGCTACAGTAGCTTAATAGTCCTTAGATGTAGTGGCTGCAATAGTTTTCTTTTTCAGTTGATGATCCTGCTAGCAACATACTTACAATCTCCAGATGACAACACTCACCCACCCTACTATATCAGTGTAGATCCACTTTTATAGTCAAATTTAAGAAACACTCGCTATATATTTGTTATGTGTTTCCATTTCCACAGCATTAATAACGAAGAAAAAATATTCCTTATATTACTTGTTGTTTTTCTGTTTTTTGGTGCAGGTTAAGGCCCCTTGCACACCAGCGGACTGATCAGGTCCGGCTGTCCGTTCTTCAGGTGGAACTGATCGGACCCCTAAGGAGCAATGTACGTCAGCGGACATGTGTCCGCTGACACCCGCTGGCTTCCAATCCAATCTTGTCTGCTAAAAACAGACGGATGGGGAGCCATCCCTTCCCCATTCACCCGGTGTATCTGATCGGATGACAGTCTGATGAAATGGATAGGCAGTCTGTTTTCATCTGACAGCCCCATAGAGAAAAAGTGGGCTGCGTCCATGCCTGCTCTGCATAAGCGGAGCGGATACAGACCTGTGACCGAACACCAGACACCCCATGACCGGAGCGGACACCCGCCTGCTTAGCGAAGATCAGTGGAGAGATCTCCCTCTGAACAAGCGGATCCACTGGCAGGTCTTCCTCTTGTGAAAGGAGCCTTATACTTAGGGCTGCAAAGTGAATTTAGAGGGACAAATCAAGGGACAAAGTGAGGGAAAGTTCCTTAACATACCATACCATGAAAGCCTGGAGATCTTCAATGCTTTGGACAGACAGTGTGCACATCTAGTTTACAACTGATAATGAGATTTGCCAGCACAGTTCCAACAGGGTTAATTATGGCAAACATCCACAGCCCCATCTTTAACACTGCATAGACGAGGAAAGCTAGGAAGCAATTAATAAACACAACAAATATAATGAGTTTTATAAAGTATGTGTTATCCCAGTTTGGCTGCAAAAGTGGAAATACACTTTAAGGTTGTCCCTATGCATAGGTTCAGCTGCTACACCCACATGAGGTGATAATGATGGGTCCTCTTTACTGCCAGTTTCAGCAGTGACAAATCTGCATGTTGCTCTATGACAGGTCCTCTTTATAGACAGTTTCACTCACTGATACACCTACTTGATGTCATATTAGCAGATTGTCTTTACTACCAACTCTAGCCAATACTAGACCTTTATGATGTCACAACAGAAAATCCTTTTTACTGGCAGGATCAGTCACTGTCATTCCTACATGTGATGTAATAATAACAGGCTATTTTGCTAGCAGCTTCAGTCACATCTGCATGATGCCATAATCAGAAGTCACTGACATGAGAGCTCAATACTACACCTACATGATGTCACACTGACAGGTTCATTTTACTGGCACCTATAATGACATGTCCATGGTAGATGGCATTATATGACATTCTACCTTATGCAATAAAAATTCTTTAGCTCTTGCTGTATTTGTTATAAATGTAGAAACTCAACTGGCTCTATCGATTACTTGAAAAGTTTGTCCAGCCAATTATATTTTTTTAATTTTTGGATAAAGTGGGAAGAATTATAACCTCCATCATGTTATTAATGCTACCTGGGGATCTGTCGGATCTTCCTTGTCACAGTGATAATGATTTCAAAGAACAGAACAGGAAGGAAAATCTGCAACAGGGATACAAAGGGTCACCCCTGTGCACTTACCACCACCAATGTAAGGAACATTTAACCAATGACCCCTGATGGACTAATCTTACCAGAGGTTCCCTGAGACTTGAGAATTATTTTATGGGTTCCTCTGGGCAGGGTTTCTCAACTCCAGTCCTCAAGGTGCTCCATCAGGTCATGTTTTCAGGCTTGCCATTATTTTGCACAGGTGATTTGATCAGTTTCACTGCCTTAGTAATTACCACAGCCGTTTCATCTGAGGGAAATCCTGAAAACATGACCTGTTGGGGCGCTTTGAGGACTGGAGTTGAGAAACACTGCTCTGGGGTAAAAAACTTTGAGAAAGACTGGTGGGGGGTGGGGGTCTTACATACCAAGTGCATTCAATATGGGAGTGAAAGAGCTGTGTTAAAGTGGAGCTCCACCCAAAAGGTGCAGCTCCCTTGGGTATTTTATTA
>BLSH010158756.1:2011093-2022060 GCA_018402905.1 Glandirana rugosa | reverse complement strand
CGCCAGCACCTCAGAAGGCAGGGTTAGCATGGCCTAAATGTGGCAAAGCTTTGTCAGCAGCCCGCCACAACAAACAGCACCACCAGCCGATAGACAACGTTTTAGCAGGAGGCAGCATTTCAGCAACATGGTGCAAGAGTATGTGTGCACACGCCTACGCGTACTGACTGATGGGTCTGCCCCATTCAACTTCTGGGTCTCCAAATTGGCCACATGGCCTGAGCTTGCCGTTTATGCCTTGGAGGTGCTGGCCTGCCCTGCAGCCAGTGTATTGTCTGAACGTGTGTTTAGCACGGCAGGGGGCGTTATCACAGACAAGCGCAGCCGTCTGTCCACAGCCAACGTGGACAAGCTAACGTTTATTAAAATGAACCAGGCATGGATCCCACAAGACTTGTCTGTACCTTGTGCAGAATAAACATTTAGACCGGACTCACACAGCCATTCGTATACTTGTTTTTTTGAATAGGCCACAATATTTTGGGGGCTACCCCAATTATAAACAAACAAAAAAAAATACAGTGTTGGCTACCTCCTCCTCGACCACCGCCACTTCTACCTACACTGCCATGGTCACGGTCTAGTCAACCTCTAGGCTCCTACTCCACATCCACCCCCCTTCCCAATTATTTTATTTGATTTTAATTTATTTTCCCTATCCCCATTTTTTTGTAGGGCACTTGCCCTACTCTTACCCCCATTTTACTTCCTTTTGCAGCCCTCTAGCACTTGGCAGGACTTTGTTACAGCCATTTTTGTGCCTAAAAGTTCGGGTCCTCATTGACTTCAATGGGGTTCGGGGTCCGGGATAAAGTTCGGGCAACGTTCGGTGCCGAACCTGGACTTTTTTCCAAAGTTTGTTCGAACCCGAACGTCCAGGTGTTCGCTCAACTCTAGTTATAATACCTATAACCTCAGATTATAGTGAATGACCCATATCCACAATAAAATGAATTGTGCTAAGAAAATGTGCAATCCATAAGAAAAAAATTGTGAAAATGTCCAAACTGGTGTGATGAAGCAAATTGTCAGGATAGTGATCCCAAGGGGATGGTTGATTAATCCAAGAGCCACAACTGGGGTCAACACTGTGAGGTTCCACCACCACCAAGAAATGAGGAGGCTTACCGGAACACGTGGACCCAATTGGCGTATGCCTAATGGATCTAAACAGGCAGGGGTGTATAAACACCTGGTAAGGGGGAATTTCCACACTGCTCTTCGCAAAAACTCTTCTTAGGCAATTAGAGGGAACAATCAACTTCCACTGTCAATTCCACAGCCTGGTAAGAGGCAACTTGTCCCTCTGGTAAAGTGTGGCATGTGTGTGTATCTATGTGCCTTAAGTCCTGGCTCTCCCTTTCCTCATCAATAAAGAGAAGTCTGTGTATGGAGCAGCCTACACATATACACATTTTACACACTTCAGTCATCCCAAATGTTGATTGTACTGCCTACTCCCACAACAGGGTTCCCAACCCTAACTATGGCGACATGTAGTGGGCAGTTCGGGCAACTGCCCCTTTCTTAAAAGCATTCCTTTTCTTAAAAGCAGTGTAGAGCATTTTTGTGCATATTATCTTTTAATATGGTAAGGGCTAAAAAAAAAAAAAAAATACTAGACAGGTAAATATGAAATGTGGCAGATGAATACTATGTATTACCATATCCGGACAGCCAGTTAGCAGGTGGCACTCTAAGTGAACTTTTATGTTTTCGGGTCTTTCCTAAAAAAAGCTTTTTCTTGTTATAAAACTGTTGTTTACAGAGCTCTATAGCTAAATCTGAAGTTTACACACACAAGTGAATGAGTGACCCCCCCCCCCTCTTTCCTGCTCTTCTGTTCAATTCTGCCAAAAATTCCAGCGAGAGACATGCAACCTGATAAATTCTGTTGTTTTTGAAAACAATAGTGCTTTGGCAATATTTTGTAAACAAATATACTAAAAGAGCATCAACATAAAGCTAAAGTCGATATTATAACCCCCTGCAGCATGTCTCAGGAATGTCAATCTACAGATTACAGCCAGGGAAAAGTTAATGAAATAATATAGTATGCAATGTGTAGAGCTCATTAAAAATAACATTAAAGTGAACCTACAGCACCATGTACTTACCTTATGTTTGGTTCTTTGCTGCTCAGTTTAACGGCTGTGAATAAAAGAAAGCTGTGTAAGTCCCTGGAACCACATGGCCCAGCATGGCCCAGTCACATGCTCCTCCATACTCCAGCTCCTGGAGTAGAAAGGAATTGCCAGAGCACAAAGGAAAATTATTTACTGTATATGCTGGGGTTATATGGGCGGGGGGGGGGCAGTTATTTGATGATATTGGAGACATTTTGAAGCTGGGAAACAGGCTGTTAGCGCAAGCAGTTAGAAAAGTATTAGTCTTTTCACCCCCTGAAAACTACATTTATGGAGAAATACTAGAATGAACATTGTTAGTAATTTAAATATTTGAGTACTTGCTTAAGCTTATTTGTGACTGCTTCTTTTAAAAGCAAATCTGCAGTGTGATCAGCAAATAAAGAATAACAACTACCACCTTGGTGTTGTGACTGGTCTAAGCAAATATAACTCCCAATCACTGCACCCTTGACGGCTAAGCAGATGATCAAAACTGGGTTGCAGTTGCTGCCATCTTGGAATTTTGATGACAGAAGTGCCGGGCACAGCAGACTGTCAATCACCGGGTTCACCCTTGAGATCCAGCATATGTGTCCTGACTAGGTGAACATATTCATCTGGCAGTAAACACTATGCCATATCATGAGGCTGCAAATGGATGGAGCAGTGGGGCTTCAAGACACACAACACAGCCAAATGAGAGCAGATCAGGGAGATTAGAGTGGTTGGACATTTTCCCAATCCTGAGTCCAGATTTCTATTTTTGTAAAGAAGATTTCTGATGAAAATACATCCATGGTAAGCAGGAGCATAGATGGGGGGGGGGGGTGCAGAGCATCCAGTCCAAGTGACCACTCGTCATCAGTGCAGAGTGGCAGCACCAGGAGCTTGCATGGATTTGCTATAGCACCTCCGTCTCACAGAGGTCGTTTTTTGTCAGCCACCGCTAACAGTTAGGGGGAGTAAGGGAACTCTGGGGACCCTAATTTATTGTTGGGGGATGACTTTGGGGATCCTAATATAAGGGATGGTGACTCTGGAGACCTTGATGTAAGTGGGGGTGGTTGTGCGGAACTTGATGTAAAGGGGCTGACTCAAGTAGGGTGAGCTCTGGGGACCCTGATGCTAGGAAGTGGACTCTGGGAATGTAATGTAATGGAGTGATATCTCTGGGGACCCTGATGTTAGGGGCTTCCTCTTCTCTTCTAATGTGGAGTTGGCAAGATGGTAGCACCCAACATAAAGTATCTTTATAATTTAGATAAAATATTGCCATCTGTTCGTTTGGTGTAGACACTTAACAGGAGGACTGAAGGGTTCACGGGTAGTTCTGCCTATGAATCAAATAGTTTGCTGCCTCCGTTATTGCTTTCTTTTTTTTATGAAACAACGCCTTTAGTAATAGAAATTGGAGGAGCCTGTGTAAAAGGGAGTTGTCAGAACATGTAGGACATCATGATCCTATACACAAGAAGATGTATAAAGGATTTTGTATAAATCATTGTAGCTTGTTAAAGCAGAACTTCACCCTAAGGTCCCTTTCACATGGGCAGACCGATCAGTTTTTCAGGCATACCCAGTCGCACCCTCCATTATATTCTAAGGAGCAACAGCTGTAAACGCACAATCAATCTGATCCTATCTGCTAAAAACAGGCGGAAGGTATCTGCTCCCCATCCATCTAGGGGATTGGATTGGATGGTAGTCGGGTGTATGCAGACAAACAGTCTGTTCACATCCGACCACCCATAGAGGAGAGCAGGCTGTGTTTGCATTCACTCTACATAAGCAAAGCAGACATACACCAGCCATCCACCTGTTCAGCGGGGAGCAGCAGACAGATTCCCAGCCGAGCAAGCAGGCGGATTCTCGGCGGAGTCTGCCCTGTGAAAGGAGGGGGGGGGGCTAAAAGAGAAGTCCCACTGATCCTCCTTCTCCCTCCTTTCTCTAACATTTTTAGCAGGTTTCTTTTACTTTTTTTTTTGGGGGGGGGGGGATGGGTATTCATTTCTAGCAGGTACTCACTTTCACTTCTGCTGGGTTGGCCTAGGCCAGTGATGGCGAACCTTGGCATCCCAGATGTTTTGGAACTACATTTCCCATGATGCTCATACGCTCTGGGGGTGCCAAGGTTCGCCATCACTGGCCTGGCGATTCGGCAACTATCTGGGACATGTTAACGTTTCCAGGAGGCTGCAGGTTCATTCACAACACACGATGGTTTCTCAAAGAATTGTTTCAAAATTGCTTCTTTGAGAAAGCACTGTGCCTAGAGAAAAACAAGTCAGAATAGAACCTGTTCCTACTAGCTATTTTAATAAAGGAAGAATATTATTTTGCATCTTGTTGTGGGGCATTTATGTTGTCTGAACAATTTACAATTATATTGTGCATTATTTTATTTTGAAGTGCAAATAGTAAGAAGTATTATTTGACTCCCACGTGAACCCTAAACTAAAAACTTCTCCACTCTGCTGCCAAGAAATTGAAATCAAAGACAAAGGTATATTCAGCCCTGATCTACCCCAATCCATCTCTGATGTCGGTACACACGATGAGATTATCGGGGAATGATCGTCCCTTTTTTTCTGCATGCTAATCTCAGATCAAATCGGAAGAGTGTACTATAGTCACGAAAATTCTCGTACGACAGAAAAAAAATCGTAAGGGATGTGATGTGTTGTAGTGTATTTGTATTGCATTTTCGAACGACAGCTGTATTGATGAAACGAAAATCGTACGATCGGGCACAGTGTCAGAAAATTTTTCCTGCATGTCCGATCTTGTCCGGACGGAAAACATCGGATAAACTGTCATGATTGGCTCTCAAAAGCTCTGTACTAACGATCCGATTATCATACGATCGCTTCGAAAGCGGTATTTTCCGTACGATTTTCTGATCGTGTGTACGGGGCGTAAGCCTCCTATTTTATCCTATTGGTAAAAACTCTTGTGAAGACCTTTCCTTTGCCTCTTTGAATCCTGTACAACTGGCAGGTATGAGGTGGGTCCTGCAAAGTCCTAGAACTGTTGCTAGTTATGATCTTAGGCTGGATTCACACCTATGCATTTTTAGTGCTTTTTGAATTTTGCAGATTTGCACCGCAGTCCATTTAACATGGTTTCCTATGGAACACGTTCTGTAGTGCAAATCTGCAAAAATGCAAAAAGCACTAAAAATGCATAGGTGTAAATCCAGCCTTATTCAGGGACAGTGCTGGGTTGTAGATCCAATCCTAAAAAGTTCAATGAACCATTTCTTATATGTAGTGCAATTCCTCTTTTTCTACATCCTGCCATGTGCTCTGTCTTTTACTTTAGGGCCTTTTAATCATAGTTGCAGTTGTGCAAGAATAATTACAACCTATTATGCGTGAAACAATCTCTGTCATTTCCGCATATACAGTATATTGGCCATGTGGTGTAACAAACTGACGTACTTTATATTTAGGAAGGAATCGCTTACCTCTTGTCTTTTACATTCATTCAAGAGCAGACATTGGATAGGAGGGGACGGAAAGCTGAGGCTGGTTTCATATATAAATGCACTACCTCGGGGCTTGCCTTTGCCTACCATGCTATCCATTGTCTGCTAATGAATATTAACCAGGGATAGCATTTTTAGGAAACCTGTACTGCAAGAAATATGTACAGTAGCTTCCACTGCCGACCTCTTCTTCTGAAAATGCTAGTTATCTGGCTTTTATGTTGGCCTTTCCTCTTTAATGCTGTTTTATGTCACTGACCCATAATAGGCTTGCCGATTGGGAGTTCTGATTTGACTCTCTCTTTACTTGCTGCATCCACATCAGTGAAATTAGGAAGGTTGGAAAAATATAGAAGTCACCCACTTCTAGCATTGTCCCATGACAAAGAAAGATTCACCGCCATGTTCCACTATTGAGTAGAAATAAGTGAACTGATCCATCCAACTTAGATCTGACCAATACAGAGGCAATATGATGGATACAGGTATATACAGATCCATCTCCATTCTATCCATTTTTCATGTTTTTTTTTTAATGGTAACAAAACCATTTACGGTTGGATCTACTGTATATATCTATGAGATGAACAATGTAGTGACTAACAACTGCCAGCCATATTTTATTTTACTATAGTAATTTTACTGTAGTATTATACTATAGTATATAGATGAATGAATGACTCCACTATGGAATATTGCAGCCCATACATTGTCATCTGCTGTATGTCAGACATGCAAATGAATTGCCTGTGACTCAAAGATTATCATTTTATATGCATGGTCCTCTTAAAGAGACAGTGTCATCTTGCCCATTCAATTTTTTTGTGTACAACCCACACCACAAATGCCTCATACTCATTTCTCAATTTCCCCCATCGCACCTTCCTCTGATGCCATCGCTACTTGCAATGTTGCAATGTTGACATCACCCCTTCTATCATCTGACAATACTTGGGCCTAGAGATAACAAGGAAATAACATACTCACCCATAGCCAGCACCATGTATTTTGCAGTGGCTGTCACAGAAGGAGCAGTAGGGGAGTGGTAGAGAGTTGAGCTTCCAATGATGTGAACACCTTGACAGCCAATTACAGCAGTCACATGATTGGGAAGCCTGCCTTCAACTTCCAGCATTAAGAGCTTCTTAAAGGATGATCAGGTGTGTTGGTGGCAAGAGGTTAAAGTTAAACACTAGGCAAACACCTAAATATACACTCACCAGGCCCTTTATTAGGTACACCTTGCTAGTACCGGGTTGGACCCCCCTTTTCCTTCTGAACTGCCTTAATTCGTGGCATAGATTCAACAAGGTGTTGGAAACATTCCTCAGAGATTTTGGTCCATAGTGACACGATAGCATCACTCAGTTGCTGAAGATTTGTCAGTGAATCTCCCGTGATGTGAATCTCCCGGTCCACCACATCCCAAAGGTGCTCTATTGGATTGAGATCTGGTGAGTGTGGAGGCCATTGGAGTACAGTGATCTCATTGTCATGTTCAAAAAACCAGTGGTGAGATGATTTGAAATTTACCACATGGTGCATTATCCTGCTGGAAGTATCCATCAGAAGATGGGGACACTGTAGTCATAAAGGGATGGACATGGTCAGCAACAATATTCAGGTGGGCCGTGGCGTTTAAACAATGCTCAATTGGTACTAAGAGGCCCATAGTGTGCCAACAAAATATCCCCCACACTATTACACCACCACCACAAGCCTGAACCGTTGATACAAGGCAGGATGGATCCATGATTTCATGTTGTTTATTCCAAATTCTGACCCCACCATCTGAATGTCGCAGCTGAAATCGAGACTCATCAGACCAGGCAACGGTTTCCAATCTTCTATTGTCCAATTTTGTTGAGCCTGTGCAAATTGTAGCCCCAGTTTCCTCTTCTTAGCTGTCAGGAGTGGCACCCGGTGTGTTCTTCTGCTGCTGTAGCCCATCTGCTTCAAGGTTCGATGTGTTGTGCGTTCATAGATGGTATTCTGCATACCTTGGTTGTAACGAGTGGCTATATGAGTTAGTGCCTTTCTATCATCTCAAACCAGTCTGCTTATTCTCCTCTGACCTCTGACAACAACAAGGCATTTTCGTACACACAACTGCTTCTATTTTCTATTTTTTCGGACCATTCTCTGTAAACCTTAGAGATGCTTGTGCGTGAAAATGCCAGTAGATCAGCAGTTTTTGAAATACTCAGACCAGCCCATCTGGCACCAACAACCATGCCACGTTCAAGGTCACTTAAATTCCCTTTTTTCCCTATTCTGATGGTAAGTTTGAACTTCAGCAAGTTGTCTTTGCCACATCTAGATGCCTAAATTCATTGAGTTGAATGTGATTGGATGATTAGCAATTTATTTTACCAAGCAATTGAACAGGTGTGCCTAATAAAGTGTCTGGTGAGTGTATATTTACAACGCATATGCGTGAACAAATCAATCCCTCATGTCAACTACATTGCAGAGATTTTGATATTTTTCATTACAGTTTCCTGCCTGTCTTTTCAAGACACTTGCTAAAATGTTGCAAAATGCTGCCCAAGTGGGAGATTCTGCATGCCGATTCGATCAGAGCAGACAGCACGCTGGAGTAAATGAGTCCTCATGCAAAATTTCCCTCTCTAGTGTGTGCTATATAGCGGCATTAAGGGGTAGTGTAATGTATTGTTACAACTCATAACACTTTCCTTTTTTTCTATAAATTCTTTTTTTTTTTTTTTACTTAATTGAAGTGTCACAAGAGCATACTTTGTTTCAAGGGATTAAGCGGTGTAGTTCTGCTCACCATTCCTGGCTCACAATGGCTCCGGTATCACACGCTTGGCGGTTGGTTGTCCCAGATGGTTCAGTCCTCATGACCAAGGCCTCATGATCAGGTGCTCACAAGGCTCAGTCCCAACTTTCAGACTCTCAACAGCTCTCTCAGGGTTGATCCCTCAGCCTCTGTGGACACAGGACACAACACACAGTTCTGGACTCCACCAGGCTTTTTCCCAGTGCAGGCATACACAGTAGCATATCCACATGACCTGGTTTCCCCGCACTGTCTGCCCCAATCTCTTGTAACTTGCCTGGGAAAAGTTCTGGTCTCCTCCTCTGTTGTGCACAGGGCTGGACTGGGACAAAAATTTGGCCTTGGACTTCATCCAGACCAGCACACTTTAACCACTTCAGCCCCAGAGGATCTTTTCCCCTTTAGGACTAGAGCACTTTTTGGGATTCGGCACTGCATCGATTTAACTGACAATTGCGCGGTCATGCGACGTTGTATCCAAACTAAATTTGTCCTTTTTTTCCCCACAAATAGAGCTTTCTTTTGGTGGTATTTGATCACCTGTGCGTCATTTCTGATCACCGCTATAAACAAAAAAAAAAGCGACAATTTTGCAAAAAAAAAAAAAAAACAATATTTCTTACTTTTTCCTATAATACATATCCAAAAAATTTTTTTTTCATCAATTTTGGTCGATATATATTCTTCCTCATATTTTTGATAAAAAAAGATTGCAATTGGCGTATATTGACTGGTTTGCGCAAAAGTTTCCGCGTTTACGATTTTTTGGCGAACATGTCGGACCATTTTGACACTTTTTTGGGACCATTGACATTTATACAGCGATCAGTGCTATAAAAAAAATGCACTGATTACTGTGGAAATGTCACTGGCAGGGAAGGGGTTAACCTGGGGGGGGGCGCTCTAAGGGTTAACTGTGTTCCCTGAATGTGTTACTAACTGTATGGGGGCTGGGCTGAGTGGGGGGAGGAGAGTGGTCGTGGCTCCCATATACAGGAAACCTGCGATCACATTCCTTCCCCCTGTCAGAACGGACATCCGTGTGTTTACATACACAGACCTCGATTCTGTCACTGCGGGGGTAGCCATCGCGGGTAGCCGGCGGAGATCGAGTCCACCCTACCCGCTCCCTGGCTCCCCCGGAACACAGCGAGCCTCCGGCCGCGCGCGCGTTCACGATCCATTATTTCGCAGCCACTGTCAGGTGACAGTGGTTTGCGATGTCATACCACTTTGCCACCGTCATGCGATGGCAGGCGGTCGGCAAGTGGTTAATTTTGCAAACACTCACAAAATCAGTATATAAACTATATGCAATTGCGCAAAAAAAAAAAAAGGAAAAACATTCCACTGTAAGTATAAACGACTTTTTATATGAAAATGTGTTAACTGAAAATATACTGTGCGTGAAGTGGGAGGGCTAAGGTCATGCAGGAACATTTCTACAGCCTCCTTGGCTGGAATTTCAGAAACCAGCATTGCTACACAAATTACACTGTAATATAAAATTAAATAGTTCAACTCACCATAATGCAGAATCAGTGGGAGCCCTAAGTGTGTCACTTGCCACGGTCGCCTGCCATCAGATGCAGCATGTCACTCGCTACGGCACTTGTCACCAGATGCGGATTGTCACTTGCCACTTCGCCTGCCACCAGATGCAGATTGTCCTTTGCCACGTCGCCTGCCACTAGATGCGGATTGTCACTTGCCACGTCGCCTGCCACCAGATGCAGCTTGTCACCAGATGCAGCGCTGCTACAGGACTTGATGTGCACCTCCAACCCAGCTCTGTATACCCCCCAACACACAGAACATCCAGCAGATCACCCCATGGCCACTCACTTGCAACTGTGGTTACTGGTGCCTGCAGGGCCATCTTAATAACATCATGGGCCCCTGGGCAAAGTAATGCACTAGGGCCCCTACCAGGGAGATGGTAACCTGCGGCACGCAATAGCAAGGAGTGAGTGTGGCTAAATGATGCTACATATTGGGCATGGCTTTTGAGTCTGATTAGAAACAACAAAAACACACAACTAGGTAATAATCCCAAAATGTTATTTATCCCCCTATACACACTGTCCCTCCCTCTCTACACACTACCCCCACCCCCCACCCCCCATATATACTGACTCCCTGCACACACTACTCCCACTCCTTTTTGAAACTATCCCCCTACTTGCACACACTGCCACCATGTCATAAATGCCTCTCCCACCCTATCAGTTGCCTGTATTTATGTAAGACTATACACAGTACAAAGGGGGCAGGAGGGCACAGTAGAGGGTGTAGTAATGTAAAATGTCAGGTTTGGGTGCAGTGAGGGGCAGTCAGTGTGCAGTGAGGGGCAGTGAGGGGCAGTCAGTGTGTAGTGAGGGCAGTCAGTGTGTAGTGAGGGCAGTCAGTGTGCAGTGGGGGGCAGTCAGTGTGTAGTGAGGGGCAGTCAGTGTGTAGTGAGGGGCAGTCAGTGTGTAGTGAGGGGTAGTCAGTGTGTAGTGAGGGGCAGTCAGTGTGCAGGGAGTGATGTGTGACTGATGGGGAGTGA
>BLSH010158756.1:1992813-2007293 GCA_018402905.1 Glandirana rugosa | reverse complement strand
TAGTGAAGGGGGGGGACAGGCAGTGTGTAGTGAGGGGGGGGACAGGCAGTGTGTAGTGAAGGGGGGGGGACAGGCAGTGTGTAGTGAAGGGGGGGCAGGCAGTGTGTAGTGAAGGGGGGGGACAGGCAGTGTGTAGTGAAGGGGGGGCAGTCAGTGTGTAGTGAAGGGGGGGCAGTCAGTGTGTAGTGGGGGGGACAGGCAGTGTGTAGTGAAGGGGGGGGGACAGGCAGTGTGTAGTGGTGCCCCTGGCAGCAGATCCCAGCTGTGGGTTAAAGAGGGAGGGAATTCCTGTAGGGAAAACGTTTCAGCAGTCCCCGACCTCATGGCAAAGACATCTCCAGGCTTCCATCTCAGCTCCTCCTACAGTTCAGCCCCGTGCAGGGAGAGGTCTAATGTGTGAGTCAGCCACACCCCGCCCCGCCCACCAGCTCCATCATCACGGGAGAATCTATTTTTCCACAGGCAGAGGGGTGTCTTCAGAGGCTGGCAGCCCTAGGAGACTGATGGCAGAGCTCTGCAGCCAGAGGGAATGTCTCAGCCCTTGCAAGCTGATAGAGCAGAGGAGGGGGAGTGTTACACACAGCCTCCCCCACTCCACTGATCTGCTGGACTTGATAGGGGACAGGGAAAATGCAGGGGCCCCCCATGCAGCTGGGGCCCCTGGACTTTGCCCAGGGGTGCCCGCTCATTAAGACGGCCCTGGGTGTCTGCAGCATCTCCCCCTGCACCTCTGGCTGACAGCTAAGAATTGAGCAGGGTGGGGGCAGCCGCTAGCTCTGTGGTGCCCGCGGGATCTTCATGGCCATTCAGTGTGACCAAACCCCCGTATTTTTGCTATATACGTTTAGATGCTTTTAAACAGCCTGGCAAGAGTAAGTATCATGTGTGCGCTGTAATATGCATTTTTTTTGTCTATTGGTCTTACAAGCAGCACCATGCGTTTGGTAGGGTGTTCCCCCTAAATACAGTATGTATCTATTTAGGAGGTCCTCCAGGGGCCAGTTTAAGGGCAGCCATTCTATTGCATCACACCACAGATCTCCACAGCTGCAGGGCCTGCTGACTCCCCGCTAACTTCCAAAAGTTCAATGGTGTGGGCTTTTTTCAACACTTTTGCAGTAGATCGCACCGCTTGTTTGCAAGCTATGTCTGAAGTGGAGAAGCGTGGCCAGAAGAGCAGCCGCTTGGGCACCACATGCTTTACAAGACATATGACGACCTGCCATGCAGTCCGTTGGCAACAGCACCTGAAAGACCCACATCATAAAACAAGGCGGACTTCTCCTTGCTCCTTATCTGTGACCTCAACCCCTACTAAACCTCCAGTCCTCTCAAAAACCTGCACTGAGAGGAATGAAGGTATAGCAATGGGTGCCACAAGTACTTGCAGCCAATCTGCTAGCAATAAACCACCAGTTGATTTCAGCAGGCAAATTTCCCTACCCCAGTTGCTGACCCATAAAAAAAAATACTGTCCCAGCCATCAACATGCTCAGCGTTTAAATGCTAGCTTGGCCAAATTGCTAGCACTACAACTGCTGTCTTTTCAGCTGGTCGACTCTGCCCCCTTTCATGAATTTGTGGAATGTGCTGTACCACAGTGGCAGGTTTTAAATAGACATTTCTTTTCACGCAAGGCCATTCCAGCTCTCTAACGTCATGTGGAAGGCAATGTTTTGGCCTCCTTGGACAGGGCAGTCAGCAAAAAAGTTCATATTACCACTGACTCATGGTCCAGCAGACATGGTCAGGGACGTTACCTTTCCTTTCCTTCACGGTGCACTGGGTAACTCTGCTGACAGCTGGGAAGGATGCAGGACAGGGTTCAGTGTTGTAGCTAGTTCCGCCACCACGCCTCCAAAAAAATGGTGGTGATTCTGCCACATCTGCTTCCTCCACCCCTCCTCTTCTTCTTCCTCTGTGGTCTCTTCTGCAGCAGTGACTCGCAAAGCCTTCTAGGGGCTACGCAAGCAGTCAGGCTAAAAGATGCCATGCGGTGCTTCAGTTGGTCTGTCTAGGGGACAGAAGCCACACAGGGGCAGAGATTCTGTCAGCTCTGCGATGGCAGGATCAGAGGTGGTTGACGTCACGGCAGCTTGAGCCAGGAATAGCTGTATGCGACAATGGCACCAACCTTCTCTCTACCCTCCGATAGGGACACTTGACACATGTTCCATGCTTGGCACATGTTCTGAATTTGGTGGTGCAACGTTTCTTGACCAAGTGCCCAGGCTTACCGGATATTCTGAGACAGGCCAGAAAAGTCTGCGGTCATACAATGCCAGTACTCGGCTGACTGATATTCAGCGGGAATTCAACTGGCCCACCAACCGCCTCATTTGTGACATGCCCACCAGGTGGAACCCAACATTGGCAATGCTGCAGCAGCTGCACGCACAGCAGAGGGCCATCAATGAGTACCTCTGTTATTATGGCACCAGGACAGGCTCAAGGGAGCTTGTTTTTTTTTTTTTGCCACGCCAGTGGCTACTGATCAAGGATGCATGCACTGTCCTGCCACCATTTGAGGAGGCCACAAATATGGTGAGCAGCAACAATGCATGCATCAGTGACACTGTCCCTTTAGTTTTCCTGCTGGAGCACACGCTTCGTGGAATTATGGACAGGGCACTTGAGGCAGAACAGAGGGAGGAAGAGGAGGATTTCCTTTCCTCTCAAGGCCCCCTTTACGCAGATAGCATTCCTGCAGGGCCACCAAACACACAGGAAGAAGAGGAGGAAAATTGTGTCAGCATGGATGTAGAGGATAACATGTAGCAGTCTTTAAGGGACGGTTTTCAGTCCTCAGAAACTCAAGGAGTTGTACGTGACTAGGAGGAGGTAGTTCTTGACAATGTCATCCTCAGTGACTTAGAGGACTCTCATGTCTGCTCAAACTTACACTGCATGGCCTCCCTGATTCTGCAAAGCCTGCGAAAAGACCCCAGGGTTCGTGGTATCAAGAAGAGGGATCATTACTGGCTGGCAACTCTTCATGATCCATGTTGCAAGGGTAAAGTTGCAGAGCTCATCCTGCCTTCACAGAGGGAGCAGAGGACAGGATAGCTTGAAGAAAAGTTTGTGCAACACCTTTCCAGATCCTTCGGAGGTCACCATTTCCTGCTGCTGGACAAAGTGTTCCTGAGGTTTCCTTCAGTTAGAGGAAGAGCCGTGGAGAAGGTGGCCGGCTGACCAATGCCTTTAAACAATTTTTCAGTCCTCAGCACCCAGGGCTTATAGGTTCAAGCAACCATTGTCAGCATCTGCATTAAATGGTGCAGGAATATCTAGGGGCAAGAGCAGAGTTGGAGATCTTTCCAACTGAGCACCCACTGAGTTACTCGGTCTTGAGGGGTAGACCACTGGCTGGAACTTGCTCAATATGCAATTGAGCTACTGGCCTGTCCTGGATCCAGCATGCTTTCTGAACGGACATTCAGTGCTGCTGGAGGGTTCATAACAGATCAAAGAGTGCGCCTGTCCACAGACTCCATTGATATGCTCACATTTATAAAAATGAATCATTCCTGGATCAGCAGCTATCAAGCCCCTGATGCTGATGCTACTGATTGAATTTGCTAAGGGTCTGGGATCCCTTGAAGATTGCCTATCCTATTCCTCCTGAATCCTGATTATGCTAGCTTCCAACAATATTTTGGGTTTAGGGCACCACCAACACCCAAGGCCTATTTTTTTTTGCACCTGTTTTACAGGGGCATGTCATAACAATTTTTAAAATAATTTTTAACAGCAGGTCCCATTCCTGCGTCCAACAAGAGTAACTGCGAGGGCTTACAGTGTTCTGCCACCAACAACACCCAAGGCCCAAATTTTTCTGCACCTGTTTACCTGGGGCATGTCATTACAATTTTTAAAATAATTTACAACTGCAGGGCCGGTTCCTGAGCCCAACAAGAGTAACTGCGAGGGGTTACACCAACAACACCCAAGGCCCAAATTTTTCTGCACCTGTTTGCCTGGGGCAGGTCATTACAATTTTTAAAATAATTTACAACTGCAGGGCCTGTTCCTGCTTCCAAAAAAGTAACTGCGAGATGTTACATTGTTCTGCCAATTCGGTCCAATTTTTATGCACCTGTTTGACTGGGACATGCCATTACAATTTTATAGAGTGCAGTCCCCGTAATATGTATAATGCAATTCAGACTATATGGTGCAATAGTTGGATTTTGGGGGGGACCCCCTCGCAAATTGTATCAGTGATTTTTTATCTATATTGCTGGGAGCCAGCAATACATTACAGCCGCAAGCAAGTTTAAATTACTCTTTTTCCTTAAAACATTACACAGATGCACCACTTTACAGGCAGACTAAGGGGGGCCCAGGCACAATATTTAAATGAATATTTCATTTTTATTTTTTCACTTGAAGCATTACTAAAATCACTGCTCCTGAAAAAACTATGGTTTTAAAAACTTTTTTTGCAATGATACATATTCCTTAGGGCCTTTAAAATTAACACTCTTGATTTTTCCTGTTCGAGTCCCATTGATTTTAATAGGGTATTCGCATGAACTTATTGCCTGTTCGCAGTGTTCTTGTGCAAACCAAACCGGGGGTGTTCGGCTCAACCCTATTGATGTACTCTTTTAATGCCTCCTGCTCCCGCAGGAGGCATTAAAAGTGGAAATATTCACCCAAAGGAGATCTCAGCCCCAGGAAGAAGTTCAATCGGGCAATCGTATGGACGATGGGAAGGGAGCGAGTCAGCCCCCCGTTTGCTGAAGACATAGAGGAACTCATGATAGGGTTCAGGCACCGACTGGTGTACATCTTTATCAGAGTCTATACATAACAATGTTGTTGGTATACTGAGGGGTTTGGATAGACAATGTCTCTGGCAAAAATGTGACAGGAACTTGACCTCTCCGGCAAACCAATTGATCTGGGGGTTGTGGGCTTGAAGCCAAGGTAGGTCCAAGATGACATGAAACAATGAAGAAGTGATGGCATCAAGGCTCAATAACTCCTTATGTTGAGTAGAAGTAATGACAGGTAATGGGGGTGTTTCATGAGTCACAAGTCCTTACTTGATACATGAGCCATCGGCCAGGTATACAGAATGTCTGTGTCTTTGGTCGCAGGGGAATATGTTGCTGAGTAGCAAAAGTCAAATCAATAATAGCGTTGGCTGAAATTGTTCCTTCCGGAAGCTGGAATGAGAGTGGAAGAGCTAGATGAGTTGCATTGGTAAACAGAGTCGATAGGTTAGCAGGAACAGTAGATGGACACTTATGCGCCTTTGCAGGGCAGGTACACACATAGTGGCCGGGTTCTCCGCTAAGGAGACACAGATTGCCCTGTCGGCGGCAAAGGCATTCCTCAGGAGACAGAGCAGGATGCATCAATCCTAGTTGCATGGGTTTGGAAACATCAGATGCGGGATTGGTAGGACCTGAACTGGCAGGAGCCGAGTTGAGAGAAGTAGAGTAAGCAGGAACTGGAGTTCTAGGTATCATCCATGCAGGATGGGTCTGCTGGGTAGATCTCTCTGATCGGTGCTCACGGAGCCGACGATCAATCTGAATAGCCAGGGAGATTATACCTTCCAGGGTATTCGGTACTCCAACATGAGCTAGTTCATCTTTAAGGCTTTCAGAAAGACCCAGGCGGAAATGGTGTGTCGCAGAGCTGCGTCATTCCATTGTGTGTCTGTGCTCCAGCGTCTGAAGTCCATAACATTGTCCTCAGCTATGCTGCGGCCTTGCTGGAACACATGAAGGGCAGCCTCCGCCGTGACAGTCCACTGAGGGTCGTTATAGAGCTGGGCCAAAGCGTTGAAGTAGGATGACATGGCATGCGTCTGCATTTTATTCTCCTCAAGCAGCCACTGGTCCCAGGTCTGGGGTTCCCCTTGGAGTAGAGAAATAACAAACCCCACTATAGTGAATTCCAGAGAGAAAGTCCGAGGCTGCAGGGCGAAATACAACTGGCAGGCATTGCGGAAGGCCCTGAATTTGATTAGATCCCCTGAGAACCTTTCAGGTGTGGGAACTCTGTGTCTGTGTTGGTACAGCAGCAGGAGATGAAGCTGTGGTAGTACTTGCGGAAGTAGTCAAAAACTGCATACTTTCCTCCAGCTGAACGTAACCATTCTGCAGGGACTTGACAGCTTAGGTGAGAGCTGCAAGCTGTTGACAGATCTCTTCCTTTGGTGAGGCTCCTCTTGCAGGCTAAGACATGACTGTCACGTACCTTGTGGCAGAGCCTGACATGCAGAAGGATACCTCTCTTACAGCCCTGGCTCAGGGACCACTGGAGTTGCGACAGTGGCAGCGAGAGTGCAGTGAGGTAGGAGTACATCTCTGTTCCTGGCAGAGATGTGCAGGCGATGGGTCACCAGACCAGACAGGGTCTTGAGCAGCACATGGCAGCAGAAGTAGCAGCAGAAGTAGCAGGTGCGGATGCACAGCAGATGCAGGACAGCGTCACCAGGCACTGGATGGAGCAGGATATATAGGAAACTGGAGCAGGGTCAGACAAGCTGGGTCAATCACAGATCATCAGCTTTGGCATAAACAGCAGGCAGAGATTGGTCAGTAAGCAGGCAGAGGTTGGCAGCGGCATATCAGGCAGAGTAGCAGTATAGCAAGGTCAAGGCAAGCAAGGGTCAGGACTGGAGAGAAGCAAGCGTAGTCAGGAGAGCCAGGTCAATCACAGATAATCAAGGCAGGTACAGGATCAGAACTCAGGTACAGCTGCAGATCAGACAGCACTGCACATTACTTTGGCACCAGTGCAGAAACTGCTAATGCGCGCACATAGGCATTCGTACTCTCAATCCAAGCGCAACAGGTAACCACAGGACCATGCCTCCGCACAGACATGCACGTGCGCATCTGCTCGGGATGTCCCTGACAATTAGTAAGCATGATGTGTCTTCTGCATTAAGTTTTCTAGGTCGACCACTACGTCTACAGTCCTAAATGTTGCCTGAACTATGGTGTCCTCAATGCTGAGAAATACAGGCAGTTACTTATTCATAATAACAAAAATTATTTTGGTGTGAAGATATAGTATTAACACAGCAGATAAGCAGTTACCTACAGAGACTATATGGCATAGATGGGCTTAGTAAAAATACCAAGTTTATTGGAAAAATCATTCGCAGTGTATCAAAAATCACAAAATTTAAAATAGCTAAATCTTGCACCCATCACCACAAAAAGGAGAGAATGTTGTCTTCTTGCAACCCCCCACCCCAATGAGGGCTAAGTATGGGCCTCACACGAGTGGATGGGTCTGAGGCTAAAATAAAAGACTTCAGGCCAAACAATACCCATGCATTAATACCACCTGTAAGCACAAAATTGCGAGGCTAACAAGAGCAGTGTACATCATCCAACTTATGTATCATCCAACTGATGATATCATCCATGACAAATCATCCAACTGATGTAAGGTCTTCTAGTGTATTTGTACAGCCCTGGCCAAAAGTTCTGAGAGTGACACAATCACTAGTTTTTACAAAGTCTGCTGCTTCAGTGTTTTTTGATATTTTATTTTAGTCAGATGCTACTATGGTATACTGAAGTATAATTACAAATATTTCATAAGTGTCCAAGGCTCTTATTGACAATTACATTAAAGTGTTACTAAACCCAGTAATATGAAAATAGTTCATCTGGTTTCCTGATAACCTGCACAGTTTATCCATAGCTGTGTGTTCAAATAGGAGGAGATTTCCACTACAACCTTTATACATGCCCACATGTGTGATGTCAATACCATGTGACCTGAACAGTTCAACTGAAACAGGAACTGTTTCATCCAGCATATGAGACCAAACTGAGCACGTGCAGCTTTACCACCCTGCTGTGTATTATATGGACTTGCTCAGATTGACAGTGCAGGAGGGAAGAATCAATGCATACAAGATAAAACAGCCTTTTTTAAACAATGCAGAGGATTAACCCCTTACGTTCCACATTGAGTATAACAGGCATGCTATGCTGCCTATACAGACTGATTTTACTGTTGTGGGTTTATGCAAAGAGTCAATATTTGCAGCGTTGACCCTTTTTTTCAAGACCTCTGCAATTGGCCCGGGCATGCTGTCAATCATTTTCTGGGCCACATCCTGACTGATGGCAGCCCATTCTTGCATAACCAATGTTTGGGGTTTGTCAGAATTTGTGGGTTTTTTTTTAGTTCACCCGCCTCTTGAGGACTGACAACAAGTTCTCAATGGGATTAAGGTCTGGGGAGTTTCCTGGGCATGGACCCAAAATTTCAATGTTTTGTTCCCCAAACCACTTAGTTATCACTTTTGTCTTATGACAAGGTGCTCCATCATGCTGGAAAAGGCATTGCACATCACCAACCTGTTCTTGGATGGTTGGAAGGAGTTGCTCTTGGAGGATGTTTTTGTACCATTCTTTATTCATGGCTGTGTTCTTAGACAAAATTGTGAGTGAGCTCCTTCCCTTGGCTGAGAAGCAACCCCACACATGAATGGTCTCAGGACGCTTTACTGTTGGCATGACACAGGACTGATGGTAGCGCTCACCTTTTCTTCTCCAGATAAGGTTTTTTCTGGATTCCCCAGACAATCGGAAAGGGGATTCATTAGAGAAAATGACTTTACCCCAATCCCTGTACCTTTTGCAGAATATTAGTCTGTCCCTCATGTTTTTCTCAGTGGCTTATTTGCTGCCCTTCTTGACACCATGCCATCCTACAAAAGTCTTTGCCTCACTATGTGTGCAGATGCCCTCATACCTGCCTGCTGCAATTCCTGAGCAAGCTCTGCATTGGTGGTGCCCCCATCCTGAAGCTGAATAAACTGTAGGAGACGGTCCTGGCGCTTGCTGGGCTTTCTTGGGCGCCCTGAAGCCTTCTTCACAAATGTAGTGAAAATGTTTATGGAATTCAATTCATTTTCATGGTAAAGAGGGACTTTGCAATTAATTGCAATTCATCTGATCACTCTTCATAACATTCTGGATCATATGCAAATTGCTATCATAAAAACTGAGGCAGCAAACTTTGTGTAAATTAATATTTGTGTCATTCTCAAAACTTTTGGTTGCGGTTGTAGCTGCAATGAGGACAAACTAGTCAATTGCTTTGTTGGTTGCTGAATCAGCTATATAAATCCTTCGGTAGAATGTGTAGTCCCTCTGTAGGATACTGTATATTAACTCGGCAAGAGAGATTCAAGTGACACGGTCTCTACAGCTACGGTTATTAAGATGTAGATGCCCTTGTCTGTTAGTAATGCAATCCCATCTAGTGGATATCTGTGGACCTGCAGTATGTGCAACAAAATTACAATGCACCCCACAGTTCAGCTGATTGTAGCTTATAAATAGAGTGTAACATAGCTGTCAATACTTTCGCGTTCATAGAGTTCTTAAAAACTCCAAAGAGCAACATCAATTCAGTTTTCCACTCTGCTGCTTCAGAGAGAGAGAGATATAATTTTGCTCCTGTACAAATCATTAGTAAGACCTCATCTGGAATATGCAGTTCAGTTTTGGGCACCAGTTCTCAAAAAGGATATCGGGGAACTGGAGAAAGTGCAGAGAAAGGCAACCAAGCTGAAAAGAGGGATGGAGGAGCTCAGCTATGAGAAAAGATCAGAGGAACTGAATTTATTCTCTCTTGAGAAGAGGAGATTAAGGGAGGATATGATCAACATGTATAAATACATAAGTGGTCCATATAGTGAATATTATATATTATTTTATTATACAGGACTCCCATTGGGGTCTGCTGATAATACCTGTATCTACTGTTATTAATATTTTCTTATATAAAGCTTGTATTATTTCTATATGGGTGTTCATCTATATGCATATGGTTAATGTTATATGCTAGGTGCAGTGGTTCTGCTTCCAACTACTTTGTTTAGATTACTGATCAATATCCAAGGAGAATCCCCTCTGCTCACAGAGGCCCTGTCCTGGGTGGAGACACTGCCAACTTTAGTAGCAAACCCACTCTTCTACTCAGCGAAGGTTCTGGTTCTCTTATTTACAATAGAACAAAAATAGTGCCGCATAACAATCAATTAAAGTGCTGATAATTACAGTTCCTATTTGTGCTCTAAATGTATATACTGTATGTATATGTAATGTATGTATGTATGTATGTATATGTAATGTATGTACAACACAAGGAGCTGAATATTGTGCTACAAACGAGTTCAGTAAAACAAGTCCATAATAAGTATTGGTATGTGCTGTGTCTTCTTGTATTGCTTCTCATATAAGGTATGAAGTGAGTTCCACCACGTCTAGTACACTGCACTTATGTCTACGCAAAATATATTTCTTCCCAAACATATGGTGCATTTAATGCAATACTTCTTCTTCCACTGGCCTGTGACCCCTCAATTGCTTTATTCCAATGTGGATCACAATATTTTGGGTTATTTCTCCAGTATACTCTATATACGGTATCCTATAAAAGGATTACTTACTGCAAAATTTAGAAAACCTGAAGATAGATATTTTGAATCCTAGTTTGCCATCTAGTGGTCAAGTCAGGTATTGATGATGACCGCAAAACATCAATAATATTGGCTGCCAATGATAAAAAAAGGTTACACCTTCTGGGCCAGGTTTTTGATTGCATTGTCTTCACTGAATAAATGGCAAGTCAAGTAGACAGTAAGGATCATCAAAGAATACACATCACAAACCCGTCATCTACAGGGAATCATCACAAATCTCATTGAAGATCCAGAGACTTATCATCTGACACACTTGAATGAAGCCAGGAGACACAGCTCCCTCATAGCTAGACGCCATTTTGGTAAGACAAACTCCACCCATTGATCAGCAGCCATCTTTGAGTCTGATTAGCAGCCATTTCAAGGTCTACCCAATATACTTGTTTGAACACTTTAGCTTCGCACTAGTTTCAACTTCATTTTTTTTTTTCTTTGGATTTTTCACTATTTGCTTGCTTGTTGTCTTTTCACATTCATTTGTTTTGGTCTTGAGTCTACCCATTTTCATTATCACACACACACGATATATTTTGCATAAAAAATATAATGATCACACATTTTACCTTCACATAAAGAAATTGCCTACACATACTTTCACTCATTATGTTTTCATGAGCATACATAAAAAGAAATTTACATGAACAAATATTATTTATCATGATTTCATATTTATTGGAATACATAAAAGATATGTACAAAAAATTGGATATACCAAATAAAAAATCAATTTTTTTCTTTTTTTACAGCCTTGCACCCTCTGCCATTTCACCATAATTACCTAGCAGGGGCAGCTGGTCCATAAGAGGCGCTTGAGCACCGCCTCCCCGCCGCTGACAAGAAGGAAAAAAAAAGTGTCAGCCTAGCCCCCTGCAGGAGGAGCCGGTATATTGACTTTTCTTTTTTTTTTTTTTTCCTCGGCTCCTTCCTGTCAGCTGACAGCAAGTAGTGAGCTGATTGGCCAATCATAAAAGACTATGTGTGTGCGCTGAACAGGTGCACACACATAGTCTGATTGGCTGCCCCCTGAGCCATCAGAGCCAATGACTCTCTGTCATTGGATGCTGTGGGCGGGGGCGGGGCTATGGCGGACGTGCTGGCTGCGTGATTACTCATGCAGGCGCAGCACTCCGCCGGGACCTCTGCGCAGACCGTCCAGGACTGCGCAAGTGCTGCCTCTGCACACTGTCATCCCGCTCTCCGCAAGCCGACCTCTGCACACTGCCAGCCTGCCTATTAGATGGGGTAAGTGCGGGACTTGACCCGACTTCGGGGGGGGGCGCCGCAAGCCCCTATCTGGGATCCTGTATACCCTATCTAGTGACTGTATACCCTATCTGGTGACTGTACACCCCATCTGGGACCCTGTATAACCCTATCTGGTGACTGTATACCCTATCTGGGACCCTGTATACCCTATCTGGTGACTGTACACCCTATCTGGGACCCTGTATAACCCTATCTGGTGACTGTATACCCTATCTGGGACCCTGTATATCCTATCTGGTGACAGGTACAGTGCTATCTGGGACTCTGTATACTGCTATCTGGGGCTCTGTATACTGCTATATGGTGATTCTGTATACCCCTATCTAGTGACTCTGTATACTGCTATATGGTGACTCTGTATACTGCTATATGGTGACTCTGTATACTGCTATATGGTGACTCTGTAAGTGTATACTGCTATCTGGTGACTCTGTATACCACTATCTGGTAAATCTGTATACTCCTATCTGGTGATGCTGTATACCCTATATGGTGACTCTGTATACCCTATTTGGTGATGCTGGGCTGTATGCTCCTGGCACAAGGGGTGGAAACTATAAGGGGTGGGGCCTGTGAGAAGCAAGAGGGGTCAAAAAGGATGGGTGGGGTCTGCCCCCCCCCCCATCCTAAAGTTTCACCAGCCACCACTGTTACCTAGACATCATTTTTCACCATTATGTTTTGGGAATTGCACTGCAGGTGCAGTCCATCCCTTCCTTTGGGAAGCCAAGAGTGTGGCTTCTTGCAAGCCTGTTGGAACCAGATAGGGGTAGGGGAACAGCTCATGGACAACTTGGGATCACTCATCCTTTTATAAATATCTGGTTGTAGGACCATTCCGAATTTCCATTTTCTAGCGGTAAATTAACTTTTGTCATTTATATAGATACATGTATAGTATGATTATATGTTATAATTCTAAAGTCTTTAATGTATCTTTTTACTAAAAATCTCCACGACTACACGGGTCGAAACGAGTTGAGGGACTTTATTGTGGTTGGCATCGCTGTATGTTTTGCCCCACTATGTTATTACTGGTATGTATGTTGAAATATGTCCCAAAATTGTGTTGTGATGTGATGTTTTATTAAAAAAAAATATTTTCAATTAAATTAATCTGCTGCTAAAAAAACCCTGGGGGAACCATCCTATTTTGGAGGGTACCGATATTGCATTAATATCTTAATTTGTGTTGCTTAGCATCAGGCTAATTGCAATGATCCTTGCTATGATTTAATATTCCTCCCATGATAACATAACCTCTAGAGTTAGATCTTTTTTTATATACTTTTTTTTTCTTTGGCCAAATAGGTGGACACTTTTGCATATTTAGACACACATAGGAGAATAATAGTTCTGTAGGATCCATAAAATGCAGATTATTGTCTGACAGATAGTTATCAATGGTTATGCTGTCTACAAGGGGAAGTTAAAGTGGACCTCCACCCAAAAAAGGGAAGTTCTGATTGTTTGCAATCTGGTTTTGACAGGTACCTGCTCCTACTTCTGGCTCAGATGGCCGCGGTGATCTGAGCGGACCCCCTTCTTTCCTCCGCAGTCTTCTGGGACACTTCACAGGTCCAAAAAGGCTACAGGACCATTCAAAGGTTCACGCATGCGCAGTAGGAAATCAGCTGTAAAGCCTCAAGACTTCACTTCCTGTTTCCCTTACTTGCTATACTGGCGCCTGCTCCCGAAGCCAAATTAACAGTCGGTTCGGGTGAGGAGATTGCTGCATCCCTGGACAGGTAAGTGTCCTTATATTAAAAGTTAGACTGACTTTTAACTTTTTCGGGGGAGCCTGAAGCTCCTCTTTAATTAGATAATTTAATCAGTCAATACTTTGTAGAACCACCATTCGCTGCAATTACAGCTGCAAGTCTTTTTGGGGATGTCTCTACCAGCTTTGCACATCTAGAGAGGACATTTTTGCCCATTCTTCTTTGCAAAATAGCTCAAGCTCTGTCAGACTGGATGGAGAGCGTCTGTGGACAGCAATTTTCAAGTCTTGCCACAGATTCTCAATTGGATTTAGGTCTGGATTTTGACTGGGCCATTCTAACACATGAATATGCTTTGATCTAAACCATTCCATTGTAGCTCTGGCTGTAGGTTTACGGTCGTTGTCCTGCTGGAAGGTGAACCTCCACCCCAGTCTCAAATCTTTTTCAGATTCTAACAGGTTTTCTTCTAAGATTGCCCTGTATTTGGCTCCATCCATCTTCCCATCAACTCTGACCAACTTCCCTGTATCTGCTGAAGAAAAGTATCCCCACACCATGATGCTGCCACTACCATTTTTTATGGTGGGGATGGTGTGTTCAGGGTGATGTGCAGTGTTCGTTTTCTGCCACACATAGCGTTTTGCTTTTAGGCCAAAAAGTTAAATTTTGGTCTCATTTGACCAGAGCACCTTCTTCCACATGTTTGCTGTGCCCCCATATGGCTTCTCACAAACGGGACTTCTTATGGCATTCTTTCAACAATGGCTTTCTTCTTGCAGTCTTCCATAAAGGGCAGATTTGTGGAGTGCATGACTAATAGTTGTCCTGTGGACAGATTCTCCCACCTGAGCTGTGGATCTCTGCAGCTCCTCCAGAGTTACCATGGGCCTTTTGACTGCTTCTCTGATTAATGCTCTCCTTGCCCGGCTGGTCAGTTTAGGTGGACGGCCATGTCTTGGTAGGTTTGCAGTTGTGCCATACTCTTTCCATTTTCGGATGATGGATTGAAC
>BLSH010158756.1:1962381-1991654 GCA_018402905.1 Glandirana rugosa | reverse complement strand
ATTGGGGGGGGGGGGGGCATGTCGGACATTTCTGACACTTTTTTTGGGACCAATGACATTTATGCAGCGATCAGAAATGTAAATGTCCACTGATTACTGTATAAATGTCATTGGCAGTGAAGGGGTTAACCTGAAGGGGGCAGTGAAGGGGTTAAATATGTTCCCTGGGTGTGTTCTAACTGTGGGGGGGGGCGGGGTTGGCCGGGACATAACAGATCTAACTGATCCCAGTGACAGGAATCAGTAGATCTGTTTGTCCCCCTCTCACAGAACGGGGAACCGCCGTGTTTACATCGGCGGTTCCCCGTTCTACAGCTCTGTAAGGCGATCGCGGGTCAGGAGCGAACATCGAGTCCGCCCGACCTGCGGGCATGCCCACGCAGCGTGCGGCGGCCGCGCGCGCCGCCGCCGCTTGTGAGTGCGCGCAGGGGGCGTGTAAAGGGACGGACGTCTATAGACGTCCTCCCAGAGATTCAGATCCGCGCTGTAGACGTCTTTCGTCTATAGCGCGGATCTCTACAGGTTAAATTACACACAGGTGGACTTTATTTACTAATTTGGTGACTTCTGAAGGCAATTGGTTCCACTCGATTTTAGTTAGTGGTATCAGAGTAAAGGGGGCTGAATACAAATGCACGCTGCACTTTTCAGATATTTATTTGTAAAAAATGTTGAAAACCACCTATCATTTTCCTTCCACTTCACAGTTATGTGCCACTTTGTGTTGGTCTATCACATAAAATTCCAATAAAATATATTTACGTTTTTGGTTGTAACATGACAAAAATGTGGAAAATTTCAAGGAGTATGAATACTTTTTCAAGGCATTGTACATGTGAATAAATCATATATACATATACAGTATCTCACAAAAGTGAGTACACCCGTCACATTTGTGTAAATATTTTATTCTATCTTTTCATGTGACAACACTGAAGAAATGACACTTTGCTACATGTAAAGTAGTGAGTGTACAGCTTGTATAACAGTGTAAATTTGCTGTCCCCTCAAAATAACTCAACACACAGCTATTAATGTCTAAACCGCTGGCAACAAAAGTGAGTACACCCCTAAGTGAAAATGTCCAAATTGGGCCCAAAGTGTCCATATATTGTGTGGCCACAATTATTTTCCAGCACTGCCTTAACCCTCTTGGGCATGGAGTTCACCAGAGCTTCACAGGTTGCCACTGGGGTCCTCTTCCACTCCTCCATGATGACATCATGGAGCTGGTGGATGTTAGAGACCTTGGGCTCCTCCACCTTCCGTTTGAGGATGCCCCACAGATCCTCAATAGGATTTAGATCTGGAGACATGCTTGGCCAGTCCATCACCATTACCCTCAGCTTCTTTAGCAAGGCAGTGGTCATCTTGGGAGGTGTGTTTGGGGTCATTATCATGTTGGAATACTGCCCTGCGGCCCAGTCTCCAAAGGGAGGGGATCATGCTCTGCTTCAGTATGTCACAGTAAATTTTGGAATTCATGGTTCCCTCAATGAACTGTAGCTCCCCAGTGCCAGCAGCACTCATGCAGCCCCAGACCATGACACTCCCACCACCATGCTTGACTATAGGCAAGACACACTTGTCTTTGTACTCCTCACCTTGTTTCAGCCACACACGCTTGACACCATCTAAACCAAATAAGTTTATCTTGGTCTCATTAGACCACAGGACATGGTTCCAGTAATCCATGTCCTCAGTCTGCTTGTCTTCAGCAAACTGTTTGTGGGCTTTCTTGTGCATCATCTTTAGAAGAAGAGGCTTCCTTCTGGGATGACAGCCATGTAGACCAATTTGATGCAGTGTGTGGTGTATGGTCTGAGCACTGACAGGCTGACCCCCCACCCCTTCAACCTTTGTAGCAATGCTGGCAGCACTTATACGCCTATTTCCCAAAGACAACCTCTGGATATTGTGCTGAGCATGTGCACTCAACCTCTTTGGTTGACCATGGCGAGGCCTGTTCTGAGTGGACAACAAAACTAGATATTTGGGGGGAACACCCTGCCAAACGCATGGTGCTGCTCGTAACGACCAACAGACAAAAATTGTATAAAAGTTACAGCGCACACATGATACATACTCCTGTCAGGCTATTTAAAAGCATCTAAAACGTATGTTCTGAGTGGAGCCTGTCCTGTTAAAGCACTGTATGGTCTTGGCCACTGTGCTGCAGCTCAGTTTCAGGGTCTTGGCAATCTTCTAATAGCCTAGGCCATCTTTATGTAGAGCAACAATTCTTTTTTTCAGATCCTCAGAGAGTACTTTGCCATGAAGTGCCATGTTGAGCTTCCAGTGACCAGTATGAGAGAGTGAGAGCGATAACACCAAATTTAACACACCTGCTCCCCATGCACACCTTAGACCTTGTAACACTAACGAGTCACATGACACCGGGGAGGGAAAATGGCTAATTGGTCCCAATTTGGACATTTTCACTTAGGGGTGTACTCACTTTTGTTGCCGGCGGTTTAGATATTAATGGCTGTGTGTTGAGTTATTTTGAGGGGATAGCAAATTTACACTGTTATACAAGATGTACACTCACTACTTTACATTGTAGCAAAGTGTAATTTCTTCAGTGTTGTCACATGTCACAACGATAGAATAAAATATTTACAGAAATGTGAGGGGTGTACTTATTTTTGTGAGATACTGTATATGTAGGCACATACAATGCCTTCTGTGAGCTGCTGCTGCTGCTACTGCAGCCATTCCTGCCCGAGCCTTCTCCCCCAAGACACAGAACACAGCAGATGACACAAATGCCGGCGCCCAGGGAAATAACAAGGCAGCAGCGCAAGACACCACTGGTCCCTTTCATACTCTGAGGTGTTATGTGCCAAAGGTGCAGTGAGTCCTGAAGGAGAGCGGTGCCTCTGGGAACATGCCTGGCTGGCAGAAAACTATCCCCGTCTGCCTGCATGCAGAGCATGAGCAAGCAATCTTGACAGGAGATGTATTTGGCACTTGGGACATCTCATTCAATACGATTTAATAAGCGCTTTTGACTATTTATTTAATGGTCCATTGGATCTGGTAAGAGGCTTAATTATGTGGTGTCACTTGGTGGAGGATGCACACCTACAGTATATGATACATGGATTGTGGATTAATTTAACCTCTTCTATTGGGCTTTTTTACTTTTTTGTGCCTTTGCAAATTGGCTTTTATGGACCAAAACGTCACACTTTTTTCACATATTTGTTTGTTTTTAATCACAATTTTTGGACGTTTCGCTATTGCATGAATTTATTAATTTATTTGAATTTACTTATTTATTCACATATATAAATATATACTGTATGTGATATATTCACAGGAATATTCTGACTTAGTACCATTTTTGCTATTTTTGTTTGTTTGCTGTTAGTGTCACAATTGTTTAAGTGGCTGCTTTATCACTGATTATTTTATACGTTACAGCGCAGATTTTTATATTATTTTGGTTTTTAATCCAATATATTTACCTATGCATTAGCCGGATATCTAAAGCAATTTATTGTGAATCAAATTTCACTTCCAATAGATTTTTATTGAAAAAATGTAAAAGGTGGGGGGCGTGACCAGATGTAGAGCAGAGTGGATGTGTTCTAGGGGAGCTCCGGGATCTGAACATCATCCTACCCGGTAATCCCGACCTAAAACAGGGGTAAACTACTCTGATACCCTGCGGGGACAGCACTGTGCACACCCGTGTCTTGCCTTGTGATGCCATCTAAGTGTCTTAACTCTGCTATTTCAGCGGCCCGGAAGCCTGTATCCTCCACAGCCTCGTGTCCGGATGCCATCTTGGAGGAGGGGAGAGAGCTCCTAGCAAGCGCCGGCATGTCTGTAGACTGCTCACCTCCACAGCCCACTGCCCCCACAACCCAGGCGACACAGCTGCAATATTGACTGCTATTGAACAAAGCAGGACCTCGGTCATAGCATGAATAGATTACCTGACCACAGAGGTCGCACTCATCTGGGCTGACATGGACAAAATCAGAGGCCGCATGTCAGAGGTGGAGGACAGGTCTCGGCTACAGAAGACCTAACCGCACAACATTCTGTCACACTGGCTGTTCTTCAACGCACACCTGTACCCCGATTTCTCTGTGGAACAACAAAAGAATCGTAAATCCTTCAATGATATTCGTCTCAGAGAATGAGAGATCAAATATTCGATGCTGTACCTCAGCCGTCTGAGAGTTCCACATGGCGGAACGGTCCGATTCTTCGACACCTTGGAGGACGCGGATGCCTGGCTGCTCACACATTAGTGTATCTCCCCTGTCTAGTACCATTGAATGTGAGCCTTCCTTCACTTACCCTCATTCTCCTTCACAAATGGATCGTGTCTCCCCTTTTGCTTTGGTCACATCGTCATGAGATCCTCCAATAAGCAGATATTTAACATTGATCTTTTCCAGGTGCTACATGAACTCGTGGCCTCCTATGTTTGTTTTAAGGCATGTATACTCCTATCATGTGTGGTC
Source organism: Glandirana rugosa (assembly GCA_018402905.1). Taxonomy (NCBI): domain Eukaryota; kingdom Metazoa; phylum Chordata; class Amphibia; order Anura; family Ranidae; genus Glandirana; species Glandirana rugosa. Next base: position 1,987,170 of record BLSH010158756.1, on the reverse strand, counting down.
ACTGCTCCACTGGGACCGGTTCCATAGGTGCCAAAACAGAGACCCACCATTTCCAGAGACTCTCTGGGTTCAGCGAGGGACCCTCGTTGCTTCCCCCCCCCCCCCATCTTCGCCTGCTGCGGAAGGCTGAAACTCATATATGGTTCCTATGCACAAGCCTCCAGTAGGAGCACCTAGTTTGTCTGTTTAGGGCTTAAAACTGCTATGGCAATTGTTGGGGTTCAGCCAGGCAGTAGGACATTAAAAGTGCTGTTAAAGGTTAAGTTGCACCTGCTCAGGACCTGTTTTCCCTTTTTTCTTCTTATACCAATAATTCACTGCTCCTGGCTCTCCAGGTCTTCTAGGGTGGCGTGGTTGGGGTGGTCCCCGGACTGGGCAACCCATCCTCCGTTGGAGGAATTTACGTTACCACAAAGGGGACATAATTCCCACCACAACAACAATGGGTGAAAGTCTAAAGATTCTTTCCTTGAATATCAGAGGACTTAATGACAAGTTTAAGCACTCCTTGCTATTTAAATATATACAAAACCACAAACCGCAGATCTTGCTTCTCTAAGAAACTAATTTGACTGATAACAGAACCCTTGCTCTTAGACGGGCTTAAGTTAGACAAGGTTTTCACGCAACATACTATGCTAGAGGGTATCCACCTTGATAAGCAAATCCTTGCCTTGTATAATCAAACAGGTTATAACAGATCCTGGGGGAAGGTACGCCATATTGTTACTCAAAATGTATGCACAACGTTGGGCGACTGTAAATGTATATGTCCCTCCTCCGTTTGACCACAGCATTCTTTATACCATTGCCACAAAGTTAGCCCCATTACAACCCCATCATACCATTGTGTGCGGTGATTTCAATACAATCCTAGACCAGGATAGATCTCCTTTCTTGGGCTGACACCATAAATTTACAAGACTGCTGGCGGTGGAAACATCCGGAGGACAGGGCATATTCACATTTATCTGCAGTACATAGAACAGGATCACGTATTGACTTCATATTTGGCACTGTGTCTGTTTTGTCCCAGTTGAGGTCAGTCACCTACCTGCCTTCAGGCCTCTCAGACCACTCGCCGCTCGAGCTTTAACTGGCGGTGGGCTCAGGCCACAACCCAGGTTGCTGGAGACTGACTTCGAAGTGGATAGCAGATCCTAAGGTCCAAGAGCTGGTGAACCCCAAAATTTCAGAATATTGGGTTAACAATGACCATACCTCCTCTACTGACCTGGTTTGGGAAGCGGGGAAAGCTCACGCCAGAGTAGAATATATATCTGCTACAAAAGCGGTAATTATGCCTTCCAGAAGACTCAACTTGAACAGGCTGAGTCTGATGCCCATGATGTGTTTGGATTGACTCCAATCTCTGAGAATTACACTACTCTAGCCCAGACACAGAGAGAACTAAACCTATATTATGTGTCCCTAGTGAGGTCAGACTCCAAAAAGCACCTAGCAAAAATATTTGAGTCGGGGGATAAAAACGAAAGGCTTCTGGACAATCTGGTGGCCGAGACAACCCTCCAAACCACAATCCCCAGAATCTGTTCCCTCTCTAACAACGTGGTTACAGACCCAGAGGGCATCCTTAAGGGATTCCAACACTATTATGCCCAACTGTACGACGACCCACCGCCAGATCTTGACAGATCTATTCTGGCAGGGGTGGGGGATCTACATCTCCCAACTTTTACAGATGAAGTTAGGGATACACTAGAAAAACCCATAACCTGCCAAGAAGTAGAGGGCGCAATATTCTCCCTTCCCAATAACAAATAGAGTACTCTCCCATAGTCTAGACTCTGGCAGACTCCCAGACAGCATGTACCAAGCCCACATAGTCTTGCTGCTCAAACCTGATAGGGACCCAACAAGTTGTTCATCGTACAGACCCATCTCACTTCTCAATAGTGACCTTACAATTTTGACAAAAGTCCTGGCCAATAGATTTTTGAAACTACTGCCCTCCCTGATCAATATTGGCTAAACCGGCTTTATGCCAGGCAAATCGATAGATATAAATTTGAGATGGGTATTCACCCACATCCAGCTCCAGACCAATGCAGAGGCCTCCAGAGTACTTGTGGCCCTCGACATCGAGAAAGCTTTCGATACTGTCAGGTGGTCATAGATGAAATGGGTGTTGGAGGCTTTCGGGATTAGTCCCAAATTTAGACAATGGATTGATCTATTGTACTTAGCCCCAGTAGCTTGCATTAAACTGAATGGTAGGCTCTCGTCCCCTTTCCCAATGAAACGGGGAACGAGGCAGGGCTGCCTTTTGTCCCCTGCTCTTTTTGCCGTGGTGATGGAGCCCCTGGTGGAGATGCTAAGACGATCGGATGTGGTGCAAGGCATTGTTTTTAATAACGCTTTTAAACAGTATTGCACAAGGTCGGTGCGCCCCTCTCTTGTGTTTTCTTCTTAAGATATGTGGGATGGCCCACTTCAACCACTAATAGCTAGTAGGGACAGATTGATACAGTTTAAAATCCTTCATAGATACTACTACACCAATCAAAGCCTGCACCGGATATATCCGTCTGTCTCGGCAGCATGTTGGAGATGTTCGTATATTCCAGCAGGATTTTTACACATATTTTGGGAATGCTCACGGATCCAGGGTTTTTGGCAAGAAATCACTGTTTTCATACAACGACAATAGATATCCCAGTCTCAATCAGAGTCTGTCTCCTGGGCCTGGTAGATTCTCTGTTTTTTTCTAAAGCCATGAGAATGTTGATTATCCTCCTATTCTATGCCAAGAAAACAATAGTACTCAAGTGGAAATCAACTGACCCCCCTACCATCTCACTGTGGAAAATTATGATTAATAAGATTATTCCACTATATAAAGCCACATATTACTATAGAGGCTGCCCAAAAAATATCACAAAGTCTGGCATATTTAGACGGACTCCAGAGTTGATATAGGATTCCCCTAGATTCAAGAGTTGACACCCAGAAATTGACTTATTGCCCAGTGGTGATGCATTAGCTTGTATGAGGTTGACCTTGCTAAGCTGGTGCCGGTGGCTCTCCTCTACCTAGGAGGTTGTGGTGAACTGGGAATAGTACACTCTCCTATATTATACTTTCTCCTGTGTTTTCTGCTGTCAAGACAGACCTGAGAAACGGTTAGTAGAATAGTAGGATGTCTTATGATGGTATTATTTTATATATGTCCAGCTGGGGTATGCCCCATAGGCTGTGTTTTGTACTTATACTTTTCAATAAAAAGAATTTATAAAAAGAGAAAAAAATGTAAAAAAAAGGTACAAAACATGGCATATGAGAATTTTTTGAAATTTTCAAGAAGATAGTAGACAGCTCGAATGTTGCTCCTGAGAATGTAAAAACACCCAACAATATAAATCACATAATAGTAATAATAAACTAAACTATTAATTAGAGTAGGTATCAACGAGCCAGGTAATATCTCTACAGGCCGCAAAACAAACTGCAGTCAAGGCATCAGGCAGTTCCAGATCCTGTTTTTTTGGTTGGATAATTAACAGAGAGAAACTAGATGATGCAGTATATAAAATAATGATTACACAGAGTTGTCACACATACATCACCCTCTATGGCATGTACAATATGATATGAATTTACTGTTGAAATTTAAAAGATACAGAACTCCAAATACCCTCTCTGCGATATCTTACAATATGGTATGATTTTACTCATATCTTGATTTCACTGTTAATGGTGTTTGTAAGTGACTTCTGAAAAATAAATACAGTATTTATTTATTTTACTACGACAAATTACTATGCTTCAGCGCCTAGGATTATCAGTGTTATACTAAACTCTATTATAAATGTGGCCCGCTGCGGCAATACAATGGTTAATAACCACAATGTAACAAAATAAACAAAAACTTCCGCGCTGGGTCAAACTTCTTGTAAACCATTGGTCCATGAGTCGCTTTCAAAGTAAGAAAAGAGGCAAAAAAGTGTAGGTGTAGAGACAGGACCAGTATTCCCATATAAAGTGCTCGTGCTCAGATGGATGAAGGAGTTTCACTCTGTGCTGGTTGTGCCCCAAAAGGATGTGCACTCACCATCACTCCAGTGACCATCTATCGCTAGTGTGGTCAGGATAAGCTTGATGGGGAAAACCCCCTCTGTGGCTCTCCTCTCTAGCGGCACTTCAGTGGTTTACTCCATCATATTGGTGGGTCATAAATGAGAGGAGGAAAAACTCATAGTGCAAATATGTCTATACCGGATTTATTGTATAAAAACTAAAAACATCAAATAAGGTTTAACCGCTTGCCGACCGCTGGTCGGCAATTGACGGCGACAGAGTGGCTCTATTGCGCAAATCGCAGTCATATGACAGCAGCTGTGGGATCGAGCCTAGTGAGCGTGCGCGCGCCGCCAGAGGCGCGCCCGCGTGCTCACTGTGTTCGGGGAGGGCCAGGGAGTGGGTGCGGCGGAGTCAATCTCCACCGGCCACCCGCGATGCCCCCTCCGGAGTGAAAGAACGGAGGTCCGTGTAAGTAAACACGGACTTCCATTCTGTGAGGGGGGGAAGGACTGTGATCACAGCCTTCCTCTACATGGAGGCTGTGACCACTTCCCTTCCCCAGCTAGGTCAGTCCCCACACAGTAAGAACACGCCCAGGGAACACAGTTAACCCTTAGAGCGCCCCCTGCAGGTTAACCCCTTCACTGCCAATGGCATTTACACAGTAATCAGTGCATTTTTATAGCACTGATCGCTGTATAAATGCCAATGGTCCCAAAAAAGTGTCAAAATGTTCCGACATGTCCGCTGAAATATCGCAGTACCGCTAAAAATCGCAGATCGCCGCCATTACTACCAAAAAAAAAAAAATAAATAAAAACCCCAGAAATTAATTCTCATCATCCGTAAACGCGACCACTTTTGCGCAAACCAATCAATAAACGCCGATTGTGATTTTTTTTATCACAAATATGAGGAAGAATATAAATTGGCCAAAACCGATGAAAAAAATGTTTTTTTATATTTTTTTTTTTGGATTTGTATTTTAGCAAAAAGTAAGAAATTTGGGTTTTTTTGCAAAATTGTCGCTTTTCTTTTGTTTATAGCGGCGATCAGAAATGACGCAGCGGTGATCAAATACCACCAAAAGAAAGCTCTGTTTGTGGGAAAAAAAGGACGCAAATTTCGTTTGGGTACAACATCGCACGACCGCGCAATTTTCAGTTGAAGCGACGCAGTGCCGAATTGCAAAAAGGGCTCCGGTCCTAAAGCTGGAAATCCTTCCGGGGCTGAAGTGGTTAAAATTTACACTCACATGTTGCGGTGCCCGCATATCCCGGCACCGGGCTTAAAGGTAGCTGATTTGTTTCGGGGAATCAACCCGTTTAGGTGGCGATCGTTCGGTTAGCGGTCGTTCGGCCGATACACGTTCCCGCTATCCTGGTCAAACAATCAGAGCTGCGTCGCGATGACGTAATCAAACTTCGACGCGTTTCGGCCAATGAACAGCGGCCATCATCAGGAAATTTCTGGTCCTTTCTCTACACCTACACATTTTTTGCCTCTTTTCTTACTTTGAAAGCGACTCTTGTACTAATGGTTTACAAGAAGTTTGACCCAGCGCGGAAGTTTTTGTTTATTTTATTTATTTTACTATTCTGCAGTCCTTACTTACACCCAAATTTATTGTGTTAACCACCAGGTTTCAGGAGTCCCCCCAATTACAGATCACGATACTCGGCCATGGTGGTCTTGTGATCGCTATGCAATCACATGATTACAATATCAACAAAACTGTTATGAATGAATTAATTCATAACAGCTGTGTTGCCTATGCTGTGCTTGGCCACCAGCTATCACTTGGTACCTGGGCCAATCACAGCACCCTGTACCATGTGATTAGCTGTAGCCACAGATCACTAATGTATAAACCAATTCGTGACAGTTGAAAACGTTGCCGTTATAATGATCTCATTGTAGCAACAAACAAAATGTAGAAAAAAAGAAAAAGAAAAAAGGAATAAAGCATAACTTCAAAAAGTTCTCCATGCCTCAGACTGTCTACTTTTCAAAAAGGAGTTATTTAAGCGGTATTTGTCAGAATTGATCAGTTTTCAAGTATACAAACCATAGTTTGTAGACTCTATAATGTTCACACAAACCAATTAATAAACACTTATTGGGATTTTTTTTTATTAAAGACATGTAGCAGAATACATTTTGACTTAAATTTATGACAAAATTTAATTTTTTTGGATATGTTTTATGACAGAAATTGGAAAATATTGTTCCTTTTTTTCTCAAATTGTCTGTATTTTTTTCTTTATATTGCAAAAAATGTAAAAACCCAGCAGTAATCAAATACCACCAAAACAAAGCTCTATTTGTGTGAAACAAATGATAAAAGTTTCCTTTGCATACAGTAGTGCATGCCCACGTAATTGTCAGTTAAAATAGCGCCGTGCTGAATAGCAGTAAATGCCTGGGTCATGAAGGGGGTAAAACCTTCTGGAGCTCAAGTGGCTAATCAAAGAATGTCGCAATTGGCAAAGTATCTTGCGAATAATTAATAAGTTGGCTTAATTATTTTTGATAAATTATTATTTTTGTATTGAGGCAATGCTGTTCATCGATCAATTAAACAATCATTATAGCTGACTAAAATAATGGTTCAACTTCCCTGACATGTTATATTGTACATCAGTGGATGCGGGAGTACACATTACAGTGTGAGCAGCAATATTATTTTATATATGATCACAAAAGGTTTTAATATATATTTTTTATTTATTTAGCACATTTTGTATTTAGAATTTTTTGGGAATTCTGGTTCTCTCATTTACCTACAGGTTTAGTGCAATATCCTGTGTGGGGAGGGCCATTTCTCATAACCCCCTCAAAAGAGGTTTATTCTTGGGGAGATTTTTTTATTGACTGTATTGGAGATGTAACAATTAGTGACAGGGAATCTTCACAACATGAGGGGGAATTCCTCTCATTACATATTCCCTTATTACATATAAAAAAATATAATATAATAATAATATAATAATTATAAAATAACAACAATATAATAATAAAACATATCCCTGTACTACGCCGTTTACCTGTATTTCAGCTTTAAAGTAAATATGAATTACATGCCGACACTCCGAGGTGCCCGTACAAACCTTCTCACAACTTCAGTAGGTTCTTTGCATTACCCAAACTCAGGTCACTCCAAGAGTGACCTAAAGCTGGCACTTGGTCAAGCCTGAAATGACCTTTTCCTTTCCATACTTTGGTCAATAAGGCCACAATTCAAACTTTCAGACCTATAAAGGTTGATGGATGCAAAAGTTCAGCTACAGGCTTGACCAGAAAGTGTTAAAATTAGCATGAGTCTGGAAAATATTTGCAGGCATCTTAACCACTTACAAATGGGGGAATGGTATCGCGCTTAGGATTTAGGGAAAAATAACTCAGCGGCTGCCCTCCAATAACGCCCTCCCTCAGGGGGGATTTTAAGAATAAATGGGTGAAGTTGGATGTGGCGCTGTCTGAGCTTATGTATAAAGTATATGTGAGGTAAAGTGCTAGTATGGTGTGCTAGTATTCTTTGAAACAATTGTATATAAAACCAGTTTTAATAAAGTGCAAGGGTGCTACTGTGTCTCCCTGTGCATTTCAATATTCCATAAAATTCATAGTAAAGGTATATATAAAGTAAAAAATAAATAAATAAATATGTATGTGCAACTGTGCAATTGTATACACCTTTGTAGACTCCAAGAAATACCAATAAACCAAACTAAGGCTCATTAATGTTGAGCTTCTATGTTTAAAAATTCTGTGGGGTTGACACCTTTGATAACGTCAATCGACGAAACGCGTCAGGTGACCGGCTGTTTGGACGCTAATCCCCACCCTACTTCCGGCTCTCTCCAAAGCGGTTTGGCGTGGCACATCGCTGAACTCAATACAGGAAGCGTGCAGGTCTTCCTCTATATGAGTGAGTGGCACACGCTGGAGATGTCCGAATGTATTAGGAGGGATATACATTAGTTTGCGTTTCTTTCTTTTTTATACAAAAGCCCGCAAATGTAACATTGTTACTGGAACTTGTTTTTATCCGTGTACTTGGAAATTTGGATATTTTTTATGAATTTGGAATAAAACAAACAATAGTTTTTACATATCACGCTATGGAAGCCTCTTTTTGCTCTTTTCCCTAACGACTGGACGGATGCACGCCCCACAATGAGGAACACCAGTGGATTATAAAGATAGGCATTTCACCCCTGCAGGGGTAATGCCCTCTGGTAAGGAGAGGTCCAAAGGGGAGCACGTGTGATCAACACTTCTGCTTCACAATTGTATTAGGAATAGACTGCACAGGAAAGCACCTATGAGCACTGAACATTTTATATTGTATGAAGACTATACCAATCCATTTATGCAAAGAAAATAAGGATACCTGGGACTTGTGATATATGGACTGTATTTTATGCATATGGAAAGAAATGAACTTTTAAACCCCACAGAATTTTTAAACATAGAAGCTCAACATTAATGAGCCTTAGTTTGGTTTATTGGTATTTCTTGGAGTCTACAAGGTGTATACAATTGCACAGTTGCACATACATATTTATTTATTTATTTTTTACTTTATATATACCTTTACTATGAATTTTATGGAATATTGAAATGCACAGGGAGACACAGTAGCACCCTTGCACTTTATTAAAACTGGTTTTATATACAATTGTTTCAAAGAATACTAGCACACCATACTAGCACTTTACCTCACATATACTTTATACATAAGCTCAGACAGCGCCACATCCAACCTCACACATTTAATCTTAACCACTTACCAACCGGAAGGTTTTCCAGCTTTAGGACCAGAGCACTTTTTGCGATTTGGCACTGCGTCGCTTTAACTGACAATTGCGCGGTCGTGCGACGTTACACCCAAACAAAGTTTGCGTCCTTTTTTTCCCACAAATAGAGCTTTCTTTTGGTGGTATTTGATTGCCTCTGCATCATTCCTGATCGCCGCTATAAACAAAAGAAGAGCGACCATTTTGCAAAAAAAACCAAATTTCTTTTTGCTAAAATTCAAATCCAAAAAAAAAAATATAAAAAAATGTTTTCACCAATTTTGGCCGATTTATATTCTTCCTCATATTTATGATAAAAAAAATCACAATTGGCGTTTATCGATTGGTTTGCGCAAAAGTGGCCGCGTTTACGGATGATGAGAATTCATTTCTGGGGTTTTTATTTATTTATTTTTTACTAGTAATGGCGGCGATCTGCGATTTTTGCAGTACTGCGATATTGCAGCGGACATGTCGGACATTTTTGACACACTTTTGGGACCATTGACATTTATTCAGCGATCAGAAATGTAAATGTCCACTGATTACTGTATAAATGTCATTGGCAGTGAAGGGGTTAACCTGCAGGGGGAGATCTAGGGGTTAACTGTGTTCCCTGGGTGTGTTCTTACTGTGGGGGGGGTTGGGCTACCATGGGCATGATATCCCAGTGACAGAGATCAGTAGATCTCCCATGCCTGCACTGTCAGAATGGGGAACCAGCGTGTTTACAACGGCGGTTCCCCGTTCTTTGCCTGTGGCCGCTCATCGCGGGCACACTCCTCAGGAGTGCGGCGAGCGCACGCCCCCTAGCGGCCGTTCGCAGATCGCCGTCTTTTTACGGCGATTCATGCACAGCAACCCGACTGCCGCCGTGAAAACACGGCACGCGGTCGGGAAGTGGTTAAAGTCTATGTATTTTATTCACATTTGCACTTTAAAGTGTTTAAAACATTTTTTGAGACAGATATAGTTTTCTTTTGTGGTATTTAATCACCACTGGGTCTTTATTTTTTGCTAAATAAAAAAAGGCCAAAAATGTTGAAAAAAATAAACAACATTTTTCTGATAAGGCTGCACTGATGTGCACTGATGAGGCTGCACTGGGGGGCACTGATGAGGTTGCACTGGTGGGTACTGTTGGGCACTGATGAGGAGGCATCGATGAGGTAGCACTGATGAGGCAGCACTGATGAGCACTGATAAGCTGCACTGATAGGGCTTTACACTCAGTGTAAATGCTGTACTCACTGTGCCCTGCTAGATCGGCTTCCCTTTCCTCACACGCTGTCTTTGTGTGAGGAAAGGAGAGCTGATAACCACCAAGTCTGTTTACATGTGACCAGCTGTGATTGGACACAGCTGATCACATAGTAAAGGGCTGCGGTGATTGGCCCTTTATCCTGATCTGTGATTCAAACACAGACAGGCATGTACTGGCATTGGGACTACCGTGAGGTAGAGCGGGCGGGGACTCCCAAACCCTGTCTACCAATAAGCTAATCTCCTGCTGTGCAGCTGTTTAGAAAGAAACTTCTCCGGCCCCCTGTGTTCAGTGGGGGCCGGGGGACAGAAAGGGGACTATTTCATTACTTTTGGCTTTGGGTGGATTAATCCGCAGCAGCGTACTACACAGTTGAAGGCCGGCCTGTGCTATACCAATACACTGGAACCAGCTGGGAGCGCTGCTGCGGATTAATCCACCTAAAGCCGAAAGTGATGAAATAGTCTGCTTTCTGTTCTCCAGCCCCCACTGAACACAGGGGAGACCCGGAGAAGTTTTCTTTTTAAACAGCTACACAGCGGGAGTAGGAAGATTAGCTGATTGGTGGACAGGATTTGTGAGTCCCCATCCGCTCTCCTTCCTGCCCCCCCCCTGTTTTCTCCAGCCCTAATTACCCAGCTCTGTGGTACCCAGGAAGAAGTGAGAGGACCAGATGTACCAGCAGTGCACAGCTGGTCCCTGGCTCCCAGCTCCAGAGGAACCACCTGCAGGACGAGCACTGTACCTGGGACCTAGGTAGAAGAAGCTGCCCAGACCAGGTACTGAAAGGGACTAACATTGATGGGCACTGATCAGGCTGCATTAATGGGTACTGGTGTGGCTGCATTAATGGGCACTGGTGTGACTGCATTAATGGGCAGTGTGAGGCTGCATCAATGGCCACTGGTGTGACTGCATTAATGGGCACTGGTGTGACTGCATTAATGGGCACTGGTGTGACTGCACTGATGGGCAATGGTGTGACTGCATTAATGGGCACTGGTGAGGGTGCTTTTATGGGCACTGGTGTGGCTATGCCCTGTCCTATGCTCAATAGTGGAATGTTTTACTTATGCTATTTTGCGCAATTGCGTATAGTTTATATACTGTTTTTGTGCGTGTTTGCAAAATTAAAGTGGGCCGGTCTGGATGAAGTCCAGGGCCAAATTTTTGTCCCAGTCCAGCCCTGAACACAGACACTTCCCGATGACCACCCCAGGGGGTACACAGGAAGAGCATTCTCGGAAGGACATCCAGGGATGACCTTCCAGAACTGTAGAGCCACGCTGTAGCCGTATATTAGCTATAGCGCGGTATTAAAATGGTTAAGTGCCCCACAAAACCCAGGGTATGTTATGACACAAATCCCTGGAATTCATGAAGACTAATGCAGGAAAATTTTACAAAAGCGTTTCTCATGTGTTCTAAAAGTGCTGAAAAATGCACCAAATTCATGTACCGGTCTAGAACTTGTACTTAAATTTGGCTCATGTTGTGCCACTTTTAGAATGCACTTGAGACACTTTCGCAAAATCTGTTGGAGCCAGTTTTCCTCTCTGTACGCCAAAAGAGAGTTGGTCTTAATTAGCTCCACTTTTACATTTGGTGCATTCAGTGTGACACAAATTAAAAGTTGGGCATTCTACAAGACACAATATAAAAGCGGCGCATTTTAGAGCTACTTGAATGTGCTGCACAAGTCGCTGTCAGAACCAAAAGTTTTGTAAATGCTTTAAAAACACTCCACATAGCATAATACCGACGTGTCCTAGCGGACGAAACGCGTCGGTATTACGCTATGTGGAGTGTTTTTACATATTCCCATTGAGGTACTCTGTGAGTTTGGCTGCTGTCTTCATCCACACCGTGAGACCTACCTGTTAAGTATATAGCTTTGAAGTGTGGCCGGACACTAGGACGGGACAGTTGAGGTGCGGACGGTGATGTCCACTTGATTGCCTTGGATATCTACTTCCTATGCGTACATACTTCTTACATCTGGTAAGAGTACCCATTATTACTGGTGAAGGAGCACAGTGCATGCTGGCCTAGTGGAAGTACAAGTCACTTCATTGGGTGTTGCATATGGTGAAGGACGATATATGAACTCTCATCATCATTTTTAACACGGATTTTTAATACGGGTTCATTATTCATGGTTTATGTTTTTATGTTTACAGTAATGGACTCATTATTACCTGCATTAGGTGTATTCACCACATTGGGTTGACAAGGCTGAAACCGAGTCTACCTTTTCACTTTTACTTTTGTTTTTTTATATATGATTCACTTCTGTATATATATATTTATATAGCGCTGCACTTTAGTATTGATCCTTGTAAGGAGGGGTGGAATCCGTAGTTGGTAAAAAATGGATTGCTGAGTGGAGGAGTGGTTGGCATTGTTGTAGGCGAATTCTGCAAGGGGTAACAATGATACCCAGTTGTCTTGGGCAAAAGAGGTGAAGCACCTGATGTATTGATCTAGTGTTTGGTTAGTTCGCTCAAATCCCCAGGCTTTGTTGCGAGAACTCTTACTCCGGATGCATGTAGCACATGTATTACAATTTATCAAAGAAAGAGCGTTGTACTAATTCTGTAGCTTTGTGGATACCAAAATGGCCCACTAAGGGATGGTCATGGCAGACCCCTAAGACTAGGGTTCGAACTTGATCTGGAACAAAAACCTGCCCTTTTTTCCACCACAGTCCATTCTTTGCTTGCAGGGTAGTCCCTGGGGGACTAATTACTCCTGTGGAGGCGTGCTGTAATTGGGAGAGATGGTCAGTGTGTAGTAGTAAAAAGTTTCCCGCAGGCAGAATAGTGTCTGGTATTGGAATGTCCTTTGGATCTTCAAACATGCGAGACAAGGCATCAGGTTTGGTGTTTTTGGATCCGGGCCAGTAGGTTATGAGAAATGAAAACCTTGAGAAGAAAAGCGCCCAACTGGCCTGACATGGTTTGAGGCGTTTTGCAGATTGTAGATATTCTAAGTTCTTATGATCTGTGTATATCAGTACTGTATTGGATGGGATGCCCCCTCCAGTAGGTACCGCCATTCCTCTAGGACACAGGTGTCAAACACAAGGCCCGGGGGCCAAATCCAGCCCTCCGGGTCATTTCATGTGGCCCTCACACCTTAGCTGCAGCACTCCCCTCATCTCCACCACCCCCTGTCTCAACAGTCGGCCGCAGAGTGGAGGACAGAACTCCTTCAGATCCTGCTCCCCTCTGTGCAGCTGCAGCAGCCCCTCATCTTCACCTCCCCTGGTCTCAGCATTCAGAAGACTCCAGCTCTCCTCTGGTCCTCCTCTAGACCCTGCTCTTTCTGCTTCCCTAGTCTGCCCCCATTGTGGTGCAAGGAAGGGTGGGGAACCCTTAACTTCTGATGGTGGGTTAGTCTTACATATACAACCGGCCCTTTCAGGGCAACCATAATGCTGATACGGCCCACGATGAAATCAAGTTTGACACCCCTGCTCTAGGACAACCTTGATTGCCAGGAGCTCCTGATCTCCCACGTTGTAGTTTATTTCGGCTGGTGAGAGTTTATGTGAAAAAAATGCCACTGGATGGGTCACCTCTTTGAGACCTTGTCGCTGTGAAAGAATAGCTCCGACTGCACTTTCTGACATATCCCCCTCCACAATGTAGGTTAGTGTGGAATCTGGGGTAGTGTGGAATCTGGATGACTCAGGACTGGAGCAATAGTAAAATGTTCTTTTAGTGTGTCAAAGGCCCTTTGTGCCTCTGGATTCCAATGCAAATGGACACCCTGCTTGGTAAGCTGCGTGATGGGGTGGATGATGGCTGAAAAGTTTTTAATGAATTTGCAATAAAAATTAGCAAAACCCACAAAGCGTTGAATTCCCTTTTTGTCAGTGGGAGCTGGCCATTCCAGTATTGCTGCGACCTTTTGCGGGTCCATCTTGACCCCGTCAGTGGAGATGATTAAACCCAAGAACTGGATGCTCTGTTGTTCTAAGTGACATTTTTCGGATTTAGCATATAAGCCATGTTGGCGGAGCCATCTCAAAACACTTTTGACATGCCCCTGGTATACCTCCAATGACACTGAGAATGTCAGGATGTCGTCTAGGTAATCAACAACAAAAATGTCCAAAAAGTATTTGAAAATGTCAAGGAAATAATGAAAGGTGGCTGGGGCATTGCAGAGCCCAAATGGCATGACCAGATATTCAAAGTGCCCGAATTGGGTACGGAAGGCAGTCTTCCACTCATTACCTTCCCGTATTCTGACCAAGTTGTAGGCTCCCCTGAGATCCAGTTTTGTGAAGATGTTGGCGGTTTTAAGTCTCTGAAACAGCTCAGGAACCAAAGGAAGGCAATAGCGGTTCTTTACCGTCATTTTATTTAAGTCACGATAGTCAATGCATGGTCTCAGGGAGTGATCCTCTTTCTCCACAAAGAATATACCTGCACCGGCTGGTGAGGTAGATGGGCGGATAAATCCCTTCTCCAGATTTTAATCAATATAGTCTTTTAAACACTCCAGGCTCTCGTTCTGACAGGGAAAAAATGGGGCCAAAACGAATTTCAGCCCCGTGCAGGAGCTCAATGGGACAGTCATATGCTCTGTGCGGAGGTAAAGTATCAGCTCCCTGCTTACTCCAGAAATTCATGATATGAATGGGGTACTATCTGATGTAACTCGGAATCTGTATCCATAAATAGCAAGACTGTAGGTGACTGAGCTGGCGTTTCTGTGCAGTGCTGTTGGCAGTAGGGTGAGGAAAAGGGGATGTTTCCGGATTCCCAGTCTATCTGTGGATTGTGGGCCTGTAACCAGGGTAGGCCCAAGATGACAGGGAATAAGGGTGATGAGATTGCGTCCAAACGTAGCAATTCCTGATGATTGGTGGAGGTGGTAGTTAATATAGGTGGAGTCTCCTTAGTGACCAGTCCTGATTTAATATAAGACCCATTAGCCAGAAAGACCGTTAGGCCTTGTTCTTTGGTTTGCAAGGGAATGCGCTGTTGGACCGCAAAGGACAGGTCAATAAAGCAGCTGCAGGCTCCTGAGCCAATAATTGCCGTCACGGGCTCAGCTTCCCGGAAGCTGGAAAGACACAAGCAGTGTGATATGATTTGAACTGGCAGACATGACAGGTGGCGATGATTGGTTCAAAGAAGAAAGAGAAAGGGACTTACGCAGCTTGGCTGGACAGGTGCGCACAAAGTGACCCGCTTCTCCACAATAAATGCAGAGGTTGTTGTCACTTCTGCGTTGGCGCTCTTCAGGAGAAAGTGAGGTACGGAGCAGACCCAGTTGCATGGGTTCAGGGGTTTCCAGAGTAGTTGGAGTGGGGTTCCTGTGCATTGTATTTGGGTGAGGAGAAGTGGGGACCCTTGGCATCATCCAGGTAGGTCAGAACTGCTGAGATCTTTTGGATCGGCGGTCTCGCAGGCAACAGCCAATTTGGACGGAAAGGGTAATTAGTGCTTCTAGTGATTTGGGTACCCCAACTTGAGCGAGTTCATCTTTCAAATTCTCCGTCAGACCCAAGCGAAACTGGTGGCGTAGGGCTGCGTCATTCCAGCTAATGTCTACACTTCAGCGTCTAAAGTCTGTGACATATTCCTTGACCGCTCTTTGGCCTTGCTGGAGTGCATGTAGTGATGCCTCAGCAGTGTTGGTACGTTGTGGATCATCATAGAGCTGGGCCATGGTATCAAAGAATGTTTGCATGGTGTTCAACTGTTCATGGTTTTCCTCCAGTAACCAGTGAGCCCAAGACTGTGGTTCTTCTTGAAGGAGGGAAATAATAAACCCCACTTTGGAAGTTTCTACTGAAAAAGTCCTTGGCTGAAGAGCAAAGAAGAGCTGACAGGCATTGCGAAAAGCTCTGAATTTTCCCCGATCACTGGAGAACCGTTCTGGAATAGGTACCCTGGGTTCAGGGGGTACCATCACTACTGTGTGACTGGCAGACGTCCCGGCTTGAGCAGAGGAAGAAGTTGCGTCTGGTGCAGGGTTGGGGGCTGCTGCTGAGGGAAGAGATGGCCTGCACCCGCTCTTCCAAACGGGTATATCCAGCCTGTAATGACTGTACTGCCTGGGTAAGAGCAGCAAGATGCTGGCAAATGTCATTCATCTGAGAGGTCCCTCTTGCAGGCTCAGTCATGGCTGTTTGGTACTGTTACGGACCTGGGTTGTGAGCCTGACGGTAAAGGGAGACCTTTCATACAACTTTGACTCCCGGACCGTTGGTAGTGGAAACAGCAGTCACATGCACACGGTGGGGTAAGAGTGTCTGTTAGTCCAGTAGCAGTAGTCAGCCAATGGGCTTCCGATGAGTTGGTAGAGATGTGCAGAGCTGGGTACTGTGGCAGACTGGATGGACAGCAGAGCTGGATGCTGTAGCAGACTGGATAGACAGCAGAGCTGGATGCTGTAGCAGACTGGATGGACAGCAGAGCTGGATGCTGTAGCAGACTGGATGGACAGCAGAGCTGGATGCTGTAGCAGACTGGGTGGACAGCAGAGCTGGATGCTGTAGCAGACTGGATGGACAGCAGAGCTGGATGCTGTAGTAGACTGGATAGACAGCGGAGCTGGATGCTGTAGCAAACTGGATGACAGCAGAGCTGGATGCTGTGGCAGACTGGATGGACAGCAGAGCTGGATGCTGTAGCAGACTGGATGACAGCAGAGCTGGAAGCTGTGGCAGACTGGATGGACAGCAGAGCTGGATACTGTAGCAGACTGGATGACAGCAGAGCTGGAAGTTGTGGCAGACTGGATGGACAGCAGAGCTGGAAACTTTAGCAGACTGGATGACAGCAGAGCTAGAAGCTGTGGCAGACTGGATGGATAGTCGGATGGATGTGGTTTGGCAACAGGCAGGTAGATCAGGAGTAAGCCAGCAGGCAAAGGAAGGTCGGGTCTCAAGCCGAAGTCAAACCGTGGATCAAACAGATAATCAGTAAGCAGTAATCAGTAGTCAGCCAATGGGCTTCCGATGAGTTAGTAGAGATGTGCAGAGCTGGGTGCTGTGGCAGACTGGATGGACAGCAGAGCTGGATGCTGTAGCAGACTGGATGACAGCAGAGCTGGAAGCTGTGGCAGACTGGATGGACAGCAGAGCTGGATGCTGTAGCAGACTGGATGACAGCAGAGCTGGAAGCTGTGACAGACTGGATGGACAGCAGAGCTGGATGCTGTAGCAGACTGGATGACAGCAGAGCTGGAAGCTGTGGCAGACTGGATGGACAGCAGAGCTGGATGCTGTAGCAGACTGGATAACAGCAGAGCTGGATACTGTAGCCGGGGTCAGGACAGGCAGCACACAATTGTAAGGTAGGAGGCAGGCCGCATCAAGGTCACAGAGTATCACAAAGAGCTGCAGACCAAACAGCAATGAGACTCAGCAGCAGCCTGATTTAAATAGGTCACCCAGAGTGCTCATCAGTGACAGGTGTGCGTGCTGTGATTGCACTCCTGCTGTACGGGCTTCCTGACAGCAGCTTTATTGGAGCCCCCCCCCCCCCCCCCCATTAAGTCCCAAACTGTAGCAGCATCTGGAGGAAGCCCACACATTCATGCAGAGGAAAAGCACAATGGGAATAAAGGAAAAAATATTCTGATTCCAGCAGTTTAAGATCAGTAATAACCGGAACACTCTGCAGAGTCTGTAGTGCCAACATACAGTACATCATTATTTGGGCAAACTACAAGTGTTTCATGCTATAAAACTTGTACACATAAGGACCAAGGAAGCTTCAGTGTTTGGACAAGTCTGTGGTATTATAAAAGTACAGACTTTACAAAATGCTGACAAATACTACATAAAAATACAAATCATTTATTTAAATAAGTTAGAAGGCCAACACATCTAGCACGAGAGATTGTTTTTTACATATAAACTACATACAGATATTTTCTAAATAATATACATCAATGCAAACAAACATATAGAGTACAAACTAAGTGTAAAAAGTTATGCTAATAATATAATCAATATAAATACCTATCATATAATATCATCACATAAATGTAAAAAACGTGAATGTAAAAAAACGTGAAAAATTGAGCTGTGCATCTTCCACCTTAAAAAAGCCAGAGATGTATAAGAAAAATATGAAGACGAGACCACACTCATACAAAACAGATATAACTCAATAAATAATAAAGCAAATGTGTAATAAAATTCATTAAAAAAACAGTCCAAATAAAGTGCTCATTGCAGAAAAAAAAAAAAAAAGAGTAACACCCAGGAGAAAAGAGTGATCTTCCTTTCTTCCCAGGTAGAGACACGCCGCACTTATTTGTCAAAGTGACCATGTCATTGATTTGTTGAGTTGTCCTTGTGATGCACAGTATGTGAGACCTACCACAAGGAAACTAGGGGTTAGAATAAATGAACATATGAACAACATTAAAAAGGTTTCCCTACTGTCACTGAATTGATCCAATCAAATGGGAGTATTTTTGTAGATCTATGGGATATTTTTTATATCTGTACCACAAGATGGTTCAATTTTACATATTGAATTGGTCTTTATTTTTGTTGGCAGCTACAAGTACTATCAATTGTTTTCTTATTTTTGACCACTAAATGTCCTCTTGGTCTTATTAGTCTTATAGTAATCTTATCTGTTTTTGACCACTAGAGGACTCTGTCTATATGAATTGTACTTATCAATTAAAACATCTTAAAGCGCCTAGAATGAAAAAAATTCAAAGCCAGCAGTTACACATATTGTAGCTGCTGACTTTTAATAATAGGACACTTACCTGTCCTGGAGTCCAGCAATGTCGGCACCACAGCTGATGTTTCCATCAGCTGTCGGGTGCTACCGCCGCCATTGCGGGTAAGGGAACACAGCATCACGCCGGGAACCCTACTGCGCATGCGCGAGGCTCCGCTGCGCTCTGCTACTGGCCCGATAGCCAGTAGCAGAACGAGGAGGGAGCCGGGGCTGCTGACGTCAGCGGCCGCCGACCAGAGCTCCCGGATGTACCATATGTGACACCTGAGGGGGAGGGGGAATCCGATCAGCAGAAGTTCCACTTTTGGGTGGAACTCTGCTTTAACCACTTCAGCCCCGGAAGGATTTGCCCCCTTCCTGACCAGAGCCCTTTTTGCGATTCGGCACTGCGTCCCTTTAACTGACAATTGCGCGGTCGTGCGGTCGTTGTACCCAAACAAAATTTGCGTCCTTTTTTTCGCACAAATAGAGCTTTCTTTTGGTGGTATTTGATCACCGCTGCGTCATTTCTGATCGCCGCTATAAACAAAAGAAGAGCGACAATTTTGCAAAAAAAAAAAAACAAATTTCTTACTTTTTGCTAAAATACAAATTAAAAAAAAATATATAAAAAAACTTTTTTTTTCATCGGTTTTGGCCGATTTATATTCTTCCTCATATTTGTGATAAAAAAAATCGCAATCAGCGTTTATTGATTGGTTTGCGCAAAAGTTGCTGCGTTTACGGATGATGAGAATTAATTTCTAGGGTTTTTTTTTTATATTTATTTTTTACTAGTAATGTCGGCGATCTGCGATTTTTAGCTGTACTGCGATATTGGAGCAGACATGTTGGAACATTTTGACACTTTTTTGGGACCATTGGCATTTATACAGCGATCAGTGCTATAAAAATGCACTGATTACTGTGGAAATGCCATTGGCAGTGAAGGGGTTAACCTGCAGGGGGCGCTCTAAGGGTTAACTATGTTCCCTGGGCGTGTTCTAACTGTCTTAGTGTTTGACTGGCAGGGGGAGGGGAGTGATCACGGCTTCCATGTAGAGGCAGGCTGTGATCACTTCCTTCTCCCTCTAACAGAACGGAGGTCCGTGTTTACTTACACGGACCTCCGTTCTTTCACTCCAGGGGGGCATCGTGGGTAGCCGGCGGCGATCGAGTCCGCCGCACCCGCTCCCTGGCCCTCCCTGGACACAGTGAGCGCGCGAGCGAGCCTCTGGCGGCGCGCGCGCGCTCACAGTGCGCGATCTGGCAGCCGCCGTCAGATGACGGCGGTTTGCCCAGGAGAGCCACCTTGTTGCCATCAACCTGCGGTTGACGGTCGGCAAGTGGTTAAAGTGGTTCTAAAGGCAGAAGGTTTTTTATCTTAATGCATTCTATGCATTAAGATAAAAAAAACTTCTGTGTGCAGCAGCCCCCCTAATTCTTACCTGAGTACCATCTCGATCCAGTGATATTGCACAAGAACCTCAGCTGTCCGCGACTCTCCCTCCTGATTGGCTGAGACACCTTTGGCTCCCGCTTTTGCCAATCAACTCCAGTTAAACAATGGGGGGGGACGGGGACTGAGCCATAGCTCCATGTCTGAATAGATGCAAAGAGCAGTGGCTCGAGAGCCCCCATAGCAAGCTACTTGCTGTGGAGGCACTCGGCAGGAGGGAGGGGCCAGGAGTGCCGGCGGGGGACCCGAGAAGAGGAGGATTAGGGCTGCTCTTTGCAAAACCACTGCACAGAGCAGGTAAGTATAACATGTTTGTCATATTCAAACAAACAAAAAAAAACAAGACTGCTATATCATCTAGTTAGCATATCTAATGGATTCTTATGTTAGGGAAGGAGAATAGACTTTAGAGATGGGATAGTCTTGATTCTGATTAGATTAAAGAGGAACTGCAGTCTGCTTACATAATTTGTAATAAAAACATATTTGCCATTCTGAAGCTTCCCTCCAACCACTTTGCATATTATTTTATATATACTGTGATTCTGTACTTGCCAAATATGCTGCAGAATTCTCCCTCCACTAAGTCTGGCTGCAGCCACTTTAACTGTGGGCAGCTGAAGCTACTGTCTGTTCACTTCCTGAATTTACACAGACACACAAAGGCACACCTCCAGCTCTACAGCCCTGTAGCTCTCATTGGCCCTCTTATGACTCACCCCCCCCCCCTTCCTGGCAAACTCTCATGAGAGTGAGAGAGAGAGCTGTGCAGGATGTCATAAGCCTAGGCTAATGACAAGACAAGAAACAGGAAGTGAGCTGTATAAAGTATTTACTGGCAAAAATAGTTTTTTTTACTATACAAAGTTAAAATAACAAGGGCAGAAGATTTAGGCTACTTTCACACTGGAGCGGGACCCGCGATCGCGGCAAAACCCTGCTAGTTTTAGAGGAGTTTTACCAGCGATAGGGCTCCGCTATGCGGGCGGGAGCGCCACGCTTTTAACCCCCCCCCACAAGGGGTTAAAAAGGGGTTAAAAGTGCCGGCCCTCAGCGATACCGAGGCGGTGTGCAGCCGCTTCGGCAGCGCTTGCCATGCATTTCAATGGCAGGGGTGGTAGAGGAGCGGTATATTACCGCTCCCCTCACCGCCCCAAAGATGCTGCTTGCAGGACTTTTTGTAACATCCTGCTAGCGCACCGCCCCATTGGGGGGGACTTTTGAGGCGCTTTACAGGCGCTATTTTTAGCTAAACAGCGTCTGTAAAACGCTCCAGTGTGAAAGCAGCCTTAATGGAAAGTTGAAAAAATTACTGAAGGTCCGCTGTAAGCAGAGGCATTTTGGGTGGCATTATTGTACATATACTGGAAGGGATGTGTCCGAATATAATTTGAGTACAGTGTTGCATGACCGCGCAATTGTCATTCAAAGTGCGACAGCGCTGAAAGATAAAAATTGGCCTGGGCAGGAGGGGGGGTGAAAGTACCCGGTATTGAAGAGGGTCAAAGTGCCCAGTAGGCAAGTGATTAAATATATCTGAGAGTCCTGTAGCATTCTTAGTTGTATGGCAACCATATATGTATAAAATACAATACAAGGAAAACAATAACTATGCAGTAGTGTAAACTGAAAAAACAAAACACAAATTGTGGAGTGCATTAGATTTCTCGCATGAAGCAGAAGGCTAGAGATCTCCCACATTATATGTTCCCAGTCTAGTAAGCCCGGTGAACCGTAAATCAAAGTATTAGTAAAATCAAGAACCATCTTCTCCCCAACTACCTAAAGGTCGACTGCTGGACATGTAACCCCATCCACTATGCATAACTCAATTGGTGTCCAGGGTCTCTTGTGAATCCACCCATCTAAACCATATTTTGTCACATTTTTTTGGAACAACCACAAGCCTCACAACTCATTCTATATAAAGGCAAGTCTTAGGCCTCATACACACGGACGTTTTTTGACGCCGGCGTTTTCTGGCATTTTTTGCAGCTCTCCATGTTAGTCAATGGCCCCATAAAAGCGTCAGCGTTTCTGAGCTGTAGGTGGCGTCGGCGTTAGTGAGCAGAAAGTAGAACCCATGGCCATCGCGTTCTGAGGCTGTAACGTTTTGACGTTTTTTGACGCCGACGCCACAATATGCCAACAAACGCCAACTAACGCCAACAAACGCCACCTAATATTGTACCGGCGTTTTCCGGCATTTTTTGACGCCAACGTTTTTAGGTTGAAAAATAGCAGAGGGATGATTTTTTTAAAAAAAACGGCTATTGACGCCGACGCTCACTAACGCTCAAAAACGCCAATGCATAACGCCGAAAAACGTCGACTTTTTTTCCTTGACGTCGGACCCGACGTTATGTTTATTTTTTTAGATACGCCCGTGTGTATGAGGCCTAAAGCAATACATTTTTTTCAAGCCTCAATACCAACTCAATCAAAGCAGATCCACTGGATCGCTATCACCTTACTTGCATAAAAGTATAGTATACGTAAAAATAATTTTGTCAGGATTCAGCAGTTAGGGAGACCAGATATATGTTGAAAAAAACAAAAAGGAGGAAACTAGTATAATCATAAAGGGTGGCCCGTGGCCTGGTCACCCTAAGTACCCATTGACTCACTAGGATGTAAGTGGGGCTAAATGGCAAGTGATGCATATGAAGAAGAAGAAACACCCTCAGAATGGGGTGTTAAAGTGCCACTATACACAAGTCACTGGGACATAGTACTAATTCATGAAACCAGAGAATAAACCTATATAGGAATGTACCAAAAATGATTTTATTGAAAAATATAGCCAACAAAAGTTAACTAGCTCAAAAAACAAACAAGCATACACAGCAAGCAATGAACATAGGACACTCCAGCAAACAAGAACCAACCCCAATGACAAATTAAGGAAAGAACCTAAGAACTGACTATATACCTATACAATATGAGAGACAATGGTAACAGGGAATACAGGCATGCAAGGAAGAGGGGATCAAGGCTGGGTATTAGGGCAGAGACCAGGAGCAAAGCAGTAGGGTACAGGGTGCAAGATAGCTCAGGATAACAGGAAACACGAGCACAAGGATCTGGCAGCAAGAGGGCAATCAAAATAGTGACGCATTAGGGAAAGGGAGGAGCAGCCTTAAATGGCCACCTGGCAGCTGAACACAGGTGTGGCTGATCATCAAAGTATTACTAAACCCACAACAGTAACATCAGTCTGTATATGCAGTATAACCATGTGTCTCCTTGGTGGTGGCTGGTAGTTGTGGTCCACCTGCCTGCTGCCCTCAATCACACGATTTTCCACACACCCAAAGTCACTGAACAGGCCGGTACTTGTTTTGTTTGTGTTTTGTTCTTTTATTTGGGGAATAAACCTGGATAGGGACTGTAGGATGCCCAAAGATTAATCACGGGAACTTCTATATACACCGACGTATATACACTCCTTCCTCCAGCACATACACTTGCTGACCATTAGTGATATTTGGGATGTGTACCGCGCTTATGGGTTTTTGTGACAGACTGCTGCCCTCCAGGGATTCCCTCCCGCAGGTGGGATATGTGATAGATAAGGGTGGTGCTTGGATGTGGCGCTGTCTTAATAATGGGAAGTAAGTGTGTCCTTTATGTGCTGTGGTCATCTGTTCCAACGGGGTATATATCTCACTACCCAATTAAGGTGCTTATGTGTAATTAGGCATATAAAAATCATAAAATGCAAAAGTTTACAAATTTATAAAAAATAATAAAATATAAAAGATGTGAGAGCAATATTGTTGAAGTGTAGGTTTGTGCAAATATGCTATAATAAATTATCTCTGACACTGATAATATATAAAGTGTTTTTTCGCAAGTGCTAGTACCAATGTGCTAGTATCTTAAAATTCTTAGAATAGCTTTAATATATTCACTCTAGTGGTTAGTAGTCTCTGGTCCCAGTAAGTCTTATTAAATATAAGTTAAATATAGGTTATTATTAGTTATATCTTCAGTACAGTTGTTAAATATATATCAGCGATATTCTTAAAAGTCTTTATGGCGCTTATAAATACATAAAACAGTCCATATATCGTGGTAAAATCGTGACTTTCGGTGCTCAATCAGTGAGATTGCTCTTTTCCTGTGAGATCTGGTGACATGGGGTGTAAATACACTCGTGCTCGACCATTCTTCCCTTGGATATCCCCCTCGTGCTCACATAAATGTGGGGTACAGTGGTCTAGAGTGTCCTTTTCTCGTTAGAGTGACTAACTCGTGGCTTTCAGTGCTAAAATGGTGCTATATACCTGACAAAATACATAAATATTCGCGGTATTTCTGAAAATTCTTATAGCGACTATATATAAATTGTTGACATGACTTCTATATTGATTATTATTGGATATAAATTGAATATAAATTATTCTGAATGACCCTGGTCTCTGATGATTGGTGATCTCACTTATATAATTTCGATAAGATTCTTAAAATTCTATGATCGTGTAACCATGATCGTGAACGCTTTTTTGT
>BLSH010158756.1:1941317-1957646 GCA_018402905.1 Glandirana rugosa | reverse complement strand
CTTCTGGTAAGAAGGGAACCTATAGGGGGAGCACGAGTGTATTTACACCCCATGTCACCAGATCTCACAGGAAAAGAGCAATCTCACTGATTGAGCACCGAAAGTCACGATTTTACCACGATATATGGACTGTTTTATGTATTTATAAGCGCCATAAAGACTTTTAAGAATATCGCTGATATATATTTAACAACTGTACTGAAGATATAACTAATAATAACCTATATTTAACTTATATTTAATAAGACTTACTGGGACCAGAGACTACTAACCACTAGAGTGAATATATTAAAGCTATTCTAAGAATTTTAAGATACTAGCACATTGGTACTAGCACTTGCGAAAAAACACTTTATATATTATCAGTGTCAGAGATAATTTATTATAGCATATTTGCACAAACCTACACTTCAACAATATTGCTCTCACATCTTTTATATTTTATTATTTTTTATAAATTTGTAAACTTTTGCATTTTATGATTTTTATATGCCTAATTACACATAAGCGCCTTAATTGGGTAGTGAGATATATACCCCGTTGGAACATATGACCACAGCACATAAAGGACACACTTACTTCCCATTATTAAGACAGCGCCACATCCAAGCACCACCCTTATCTACTTGCTGACCATTACTCTTCTTCCTCTCTCCTGCACATACACTTGCTGTTACAGGCCTGAAAGGCAATTTATCAGGCCTCCATGACACTTCCTCTTCCACCACAGCTAACACATGGTGAGGCCTGCTCTACTGTCAGCAGGACCTCCGGACCACCTGTTGTGGGTAAGGGCCACAGGCTTCCAGTTATGAAGCCACAGGCCCTCAATCATGTAGCTAAGTACATTGATGCTAGCTGTGCTTGGATGAACTACGACTTCCAGCCCATCCGTCTTCCAGGCCCCTCCGGCCCACCTCACTGTCCAGTGGCACTCCTTCCCCTGACTGGCTTCTCCGACCTCTACAGACCATTCACTGTCTTCTCCCCGGCCTGCTCCAGTCTTCTCATCCAGCTCCCAGACACTGGTGGATCCTTTAAAGAGCCTTTAATGTAGTCTCTCTGCTGCTCTCCTGCTCCCTTGTGCTACTCCAGGATGACGACCCCTCTCCTGGCTGCACCC
Source organism: Glandirana rugosa (assembly GCA_018402905.1). Classification (NCBI taxonomy): domain Eukaryota; kingdom Metazoa; phylum Chordata; class Amphibia; order Anura; family Ranidae; genus Glandirana; species Glandirana rugosa. Next base: position 1,956,523 of record BLSH010158756.1, on the reverse strand, counting down.
GAGCCTCCAGGCATCAAGGTCACCCCCCCCCCCCCAGACTGGGGGCTCCCTCCCGGGTGAGGCCTCCACAGCACCTCTGCTACATTCTCCTCTCTTCCCCCCGACACTCTCCTCCCCTCTGCTGGCAGATCACTGTATTAAAGGAGGCCTGCCCCCTGCCAATCCAGATTGGGGATTGGCCAGGGCTCCTTAACATACATCAGAAAGTAACACCTCCTCATCCATCCCCTTTTCCAGGGCCTTCTAGCACCAAAAAAGGAGGAGTATCCAAGGGGTGTTCCTTCCTTCAATCCCCAGCCCTCCCTGAGCCATTCCCAAGCCCAGATCAAAACATTCAGGCCTGCACTCACTGTCAGGCCTGACTAGATTTTACCTCTCCTAACAAAATCACTTAAAAAAAAAACGCACCTATCATGTGGGGAGCTACACTAGCATAGCATGCTTGTTATACTCACTGTGGAACTTAAGGGATTAACCCTCTGCATTGTGTAAAAAGGCTTTTTTATCCAGAATGCCTAGATCTTCCCCTCCCTGCACTGCCTATCTGGGGAAGGTCAGATTAACACAGGCAGGGTAGCCGACCTGCACATGCTCAGTTGTGTCTTTTATGCCAGAGAGAACATTCACTTGTTCTCAGAGCTAGCCAGGTCACATGATATTGACATCACACATGTGGGCGTGTATATGGGCTGTAGTGGAAATCTCCTCCCACTTGAACTCTCACTGGAGAAACTGTGCAGTTTATCCCTGACCATGGTATACAGATCATCCAAAAAGGTATATAGTGGCAATATTTTAATGTTAGAAGATGATTTATAAACTGTGGGGGGTGGGGGGGGTGTGTGTGTGTGTGTGTGTGTGTCTGTGTGTGTGTGTGTCAGATGGAATATTTTCATATTACTGGGTTTAGTAACCCTTTAAAGCCTGCTGGCTTCTGGGAGACACCTGTTGGTGGACACTGGAACTGAAGCAGTCAGCCTGGAGAACCACAGTGCCACCAGCAGGTGACCTCAATCCTAACATATTTTGTGGCAGCATCCAACACATTTGTGTTTTTGATGCTTTTTTGAGGCACATGATAGTTTTGCACGGGTGTAGGAAACCAGAAAATGCACCGAAAATACATTAAATATCAAATGCATATGCATTTTTACCACATTTTTACAATGGTGCAGTGTAAAAGCAGTCTAAAAGCCCAGAATGCATTGTATTGTTGTTGTCCAGTAAAAGGAAAATCCACATGCACTCTTACGCATTTCCCTCCACTAGGAGCTTAATTGTAGATAATCTAAAGCTCACCGCACAATCTGATTGCACAATGTTCTTTAACCACTTCAATACTGGGTACTTTCACCACCCTCCTGCCCAGGCCAATTTTCAGCTTTCAGCGCTGTCACGCGTTGAATGACAATTGCACAATCATGCAACATTGTACCCAAGGTAAATTTTTATCATTTTGTTCACACAAATAGAGCTTTCTTTTGAAAATTTTGAAAACAAAAAACACATTTTTATTTGTTTCTGTTATAAAATTTTGCAAATAAATAATCCTTCTTCACGAATTTAGGCCAAGATTTATTCTGCTGCATTTCTTTGGTGAAAATATCAGTTTATATTCTTTAGTCTTTAGGAAAGTTATAGTGTCCACAAACTATGGAATATACAGTCCCTGGAAATTGATCAATCCTGATGTACTGATGGCCGATCTCATTTCCTGAGGCACAAATATGTCAGGACAGTACAAATACCCCCCAAATGACCCCTTTTTGGAAAGTAGACAGTCCAAGTACATGTAACATATTCTCAAAGACAAAGTTATCCATTAAAGTGGTTGTAAAGTCAGAAGGTTTCTTATCTTAAAGTGGTTGTCAACCCTTGACAACCACTTTAACCTACAGGTAAGCCTATAATAAGACTTACCTGTAGGTTCCCTGCATATCTCCCAAACCTGCACGGTTTAGGAGATATACAGTGTACTGTCATTGCCGACGTCATTCAGGACACATGCGCAGTGAAGAAACGGCCCACTGGCCAGAGTCGCGTGACATCGCTGTGCCGTTTCTTCACTGCGTTAGTACGGGAGTGACGTCATGCGACTCCAGCCAGTCACAGAGCCGGAGTCGTGGCCCCAGAAGGAAGAAGGGCTGAAGAAGGACGCTGCCTGCACAGGGGACATTGCAGGCTTTGTTTGCAGGTAAGTAACACATAATGGGCTACTATGCGCTATGCAAAGTAGCCCATTATGCTTTTACTTTGCAGGGGAATATAGAGGAAGTAAACGCCATCAGGGTTTACTTCCTCTTTAATGCATTCTATGCTTCAAGATAAAAAACCTTCTGTGTACAGCAGCCCCCATGATACTTACTTGAGCCCCATCTAGATCCAGTGATGTTGCAGGAGTGTCTCAGCTGTCTGGGACTCTCCCTCCTTATTGACTTTGATAGCAGCTGAGATGGCAGCCATTGGCTCCCACTGTTATCAATCAAAGTCAGTGAGTAGGGTTGCCACCTGTCCGGGATTCACTCAGACAGTCTGGGTTTAAAACCTGGACACAATATTCAGACAGGAATGTGGCTCAGAACTGGGCCTGGCATGATTCTGTTTGGAGTGCTCAAAGGTGTCCAAGTTCTGTTACAATCTTTTACAATAAAATAAAAAAAAAAAAAGCAATTGCTGTGCGCCACTAAAGTGTTCAGGTTTGACTTGAATAGAAAGTAGCAACCCTATCAGTGAGCCAATGAGGAGAGAGAGGGGGCGGGGCTCTGTGTCTGAATGGACACCCTGAGCAGTGAATCGGCTCAGGTACCCCCATAGGAGGCTGCTGGCTGTGGGGGCACTCCATAGGAGGGAGGGGCCAGGAGCACCAAAGAGGGACCTGGGAAGAGGAGGATCCAGGCTGCTCTTTGCAAAACCAACTGCACAGAGGAGGTAACTATGATGTGTTTATTATTTTTAAAGAAAAAAAAACTGAGACTTTAGTATCACTTTCAATCTTTTAACAATTAGTGTGAGGGCAGATCAGATAGAGATTGATTGGATAGTTAGCTAGGTCCTCATATTACATAGTCTGGTAAATCTAAATCTGATTGTACAGTCAGATTACAATGTGTATGGTGAGAGGTGACCCAAAACCACCAAAAATATAATTGTCTGGAAACCATAATGGAGAAAATACAGAATTATAGTTTACAAATATACTTTTATTATAATGATAAATATGTTATGAGAAAATACTACTAGAGGCATCATAAGCCACTCCTAATGATCAGCCATTCTCCACCCTGCTCACTCCAGCAGCTCCTATCATAGTCTACAACAAAATGTCTGCCTCCATGGATTGGGGACATTTTACTCCACTGAGGTTTTATTGGGACTGCAGCAGTCACGTGGTCTCTCAGCCTCTGCCCTACTCTAGAGGGGCGTGGCCTGTTGTAGGACGGTCATGCCATGCCTGTGGGCGTGTCCAGTCATGCCATGCCTGTGGGCGTGTCCAGTCATGTCACGTCTGTGGGCGTATCCAGTCATGTCATGTCTGTGGGCATGTGGCGCTAGACGGGAAGGCGGAGCTGTGTGTGAGCACGGTGCGTTGCTGTGCTTTAGGCCGCTCGGATTCTCGTACGATTTTCTCGCTATTATCTGACTCTCCTGTCCTCAGTTTGCCGGACTGCAAGACTCAGCGGGCGGCGTCGTCGTCCGGTGTCAGCAGATGGTGCGACGTGGTGGTGCTGTGCCCTGATTGGTGAAGAGATGTTTTGTCGCGCGCTGGGGGCGGGACTGCTGGGCGGGGCCCGTGTGTTGGTGAAGACCCCTTGGGCTGGCTGCGGTGTGAGCCGTGCAGTGCGGGAGAGACTGTGCGGAGTGCCGGGGATCAGGTGAGAGCAGAGCGGGGGAGGGACGGTATTGGGAAGCAGTGTCTAGCAGGCTGAGGTGAAGGTGATGTGATCCGTGTACACAGCGAGGTGTGAGCGGACACTCAGCTTCTACTGTATGGGTGTCCCGGGGTACCTGAATAGCGGACCGCTTCTCTGCATTACACTGACATTCCCCAATACTGACTAGATGGCATGGATAGTAACCCTGTCAGTACTAGTGATGGGGCAACAGAGGCGCTCCATACTTGTAATGAGCCAATAAAGCAGTTAGCCCGTACCAGGAATGGGCCAATAGAGTGGCTGCCCGTACCATTAATGGGCCAATAGAGTGGCTGCCCGTACCATTAATGGGCCAATAGAGTGGCTGCCCGTACCATTAATGGGCCAATAGAGTGGCTGCCCGTACCATTAATGGGCCAATAGAGTGGCTGCCCGTACCAGGAATAGGCCAATAGAGTGGCTGCCCGTACCAGGAATAGGCCAATAGCGTGGCTGCCCGTACCAGGAATAGGCCAATAGCGTGGCTGCCCGTACCAGGAATAGGCCAATAGCGTGGCTGCCCGTACCAGGAATAGGCCAATAGAGTGGCTGCCCGTACCAGGAATAGGCCAATAGAGTGGCTGCCCGTACCATTAATGAGCCAATAGAGTGGCTGCCCGTACCATTAATGGGCCAATAGAGTGGCTGCCCGTACCAGGAATGGGCCAATAGAGTTGCTGCCCGTACCAGGAATGGGCCAATAGAGTAACTAGAGACTAACAAAATACACAAAGAGAAGACTCACCAGAGTTGTAAATTGCCACAAAACCATTTTGAAGGCTTATATTCAAGTTATTGGCTATAAAGGGTATGGGGGTCTGGGTACTGCCCTGGGGGACATTTATCAATGCAACATTTTTTATTAAAAAAAAAAAAGTTTTTACAGGAGCAGTAATTTTAATGATGCTTATAGTGAAACAGTAAAAATGAAAAATCCCTTTAAATATAGTGCCTGGGGGGTCCCCTTAGTCTGCCTGTAAAGTGGCACATCTGTACCGTGTATAGAACCTGCTGCAGCAAAAAAAAAAAAAATTGGCTTAACTCTTTCACTTGCTGGAAGAAGTTAAAGTGATTGTAAAGCATAGTTTTTTTTTTTTTTTTAAATAACAAACATGATAGTCTTACCTGCTCTGTGTAAGGGTTTTGCACAGAGCGGCCAGATCCTCCTTTTCTGGTGTCCCCCGGCGGCGCTCCTCCTTCTCGAGTGCCCCCACGGAGAGCTGCATTCCAGAGGGGCACTTGTGCGGGCGCGCTCCCGAGTCCTGCTGCAGCACAAACAAAAGGTTTTCACCTTAGTGCAAAGCATGCATTAAGGTGAAAAAAACGCGAGGGTTTGCAACCCCTTTTACAGAAGGATAACCCTAAAAAAGGAGGAGGGCATAATGATGTAGTTTACACACATCTCTCACCGAAAAGTTTTGGATTGCAGCGGTGGCTGTGGCTCATAAAGAGAGCAAAGATCTCCTCATTGCCTGGTGAAAAGGTAAATATTTCTTTTCTTTTTACATGGTTATTCTGTGACCTCTGCCAGCAAGTAACACGACCACTTTATGTATCTGAAGCCTTTCCTAAATGAAGCATGGAGGTTGCATTGCTGCTTCTCATTTAGGCTCCTTTCACAATAGCGGAGTCTGTTTTGATGGACTCTGCTGCTCAGCGGGGATCCATCCGGCTGATGACGGCTCTGTCTGTGCTCACTATGCAGAGACGGGCCTAGCAGAGCCCTGCTCTCTTTTATGGGGGATCGGATGAAAATGGATCCGATTGTCCATTTTCATCCGATCCGCCAGCCGGATGGAAAACAGGGTTTCCATCCGTCTGGATTTAGCGAATGAGATGTCAGCAGACATGTCACCACTGACATCCATCCCTCCATAGAGGTTAATAAAGCGTCCGGTCAGGTCCACCTGAAAAACTGACAGGCAGACTTGCAACGGTTCATACGTGTGAAAGGGGCCTAATTTGTGCATTATCGGATTGCTACAAGGTGTTGTATATTGTATATTGACTCTGTAAGGCTCCATTCACACTAATGCGTTTTTTGATGCATTTTGCAGAAATGCAAGGAATTTTTTTAACATGGGTTCCTATGAAGCATGCCCACATCAATGCATTTTTGTGCCTCTGCATTTTTGGAAAGGGTCGGGGACTATTTTTCCCACAAAATGCAGCATTTTGCATGTAATAGACTTCAATGGGCATGCAAAAATAATGCAAGTGCTGCGGTTTTGATGTGTTTTTACCACGATTTGCGTTTTTAAATCTGCCTAGCAACAAAATTTCCCCAGAAAACAAAGCGAAAATCGCAGTAAAAAAAATTGCAAAAAGCACTGAAAAACTCTGAAAAGCAAAGTGCATTGATGTGAATCGAGCCTTATGTAATCTTTTTAGCTGTCTGTAAGGGGATTCTTCCCAATGACCGCCAAAGTAATGATCATTCTTCCCAGTAACTATTATCCCAGTATACAGTGAAATGAAGATCTAGTATTTATTAACATGGACTCCCTGAGCCAGGAAAGTTATTCCAAGGGTTCCTCGGAGTGATGCTGCAGTAATGTATAGTAATTGTCAGGTATATACATCATGTGTGAGAGGTCACCCAACTACTTGTCTGTTTACCTTTCGATGCGTGTAGTTTTTTTTTACAATTTGTTCATGTTTTTTTGGTATTAGGAGACATCTAGCAGCCATGCCTGAGGTAGACACAGACTCCCTGGATGAGAAGCAGGTCCAGCTGCTGGCTGAGATGTGTATTCTAATAGATGAGAACGACAAGAAGATTGGAGCCGACACCAAGAAAAGCTGCCATCTTAATGTCAACATTGACAAAGGTAGGAAGGTTAAGACTACAGCCGTGGCCAAAAGTTTTGAGAATGACACAAATATTAATTTTCACAAAGTCTGCTGCTTTAGTGTTTTTAGTTTTTTTTTTTTTTTTGTCAGATGTTACTATGGTATACTGAAGTATAATTACAAGCATTTCATAAGTGGCTTTTATTGACAATTACATTACATTTATGCAAAGAATCAATATTTGCAACGTTGACCCTTCTTTTTCAAGACCTCTGCAATTTGCCCTGGCATGCTGTTAATCAACTTCTGGGCCACATCCTAACTGTTGGCAGCCCATTCTTGCATAAGCAGTGCTTGGAGTTTGTCAGAATTTGTGGAGTTTTTTGTTCACCCGCCTCTTGAGGATTGACCACAAGTTCTCAATGGTATTAAGGTCTGGGGAGTTTCCTGGCCATGGACCCAAAATGTCAATGTTTTGTTTTCCAAGCCACTTAGTTATCACACTTGCTGTATGGCAAGGTGCTCCATCATGCTGGAAAAGGCATTGTTCCTCACCAAACTGTTATTGGATGGTTGGGAGAAGTTGCTCTCTGAGGATGTTTTTGTACCATTCTTTATTCATGGCTTTCTTCTTAGGCAAAATTGTGAGTGAGCTCCTTCCCTTGGCTGAGAAGCAACCCCACACATGAATGGTCTCAGGATGCTTTACTGTTGGCCCTGACGCAGGACTGATGGTAGCGCTCACCTTTTCTTCTCCAGACAAGTTTTTTTCACATGCCCCTAACAATCGGAAAGGGGATTCATCAGAGGAATTGACTTTACCCCAATCCCTGTACCTTTTATAGAATATCAGTCTGACCCTGATGTTTTTCCTGGAAAAAGGTGGCTTCTTTGCTGCCCTTCTTGGGCGGCCTGAAGCCTTCTTCACAAATGCAGTGGAAATGTTTTTTTATGAGATTAACTTCATTTTTATGGCAAAGAGGGACTTTGCAATTGATTGCAATTCATCTTGTCACTCTGCATACCATTCTGGAGTATATGCAAATTGCCATAATAAAAACCGAGGCAGCAGACTTTGTGAAAATGTAATATTTGTGTCATTCTCAAAACTTTTGGCCACAGCTGTAAATATCAGTTTCTGGTTGTCATTGTGATGTGGCGTCTGTGCTAAGTTTGATGGCTGCTTTTATATTATGTTATGGTAACACTCTCATGTGCCTGCACTTATCCACCTTAATCGCCCATGTTAGATATGCAGTGTCCACAATGTTTTTCTTGTTATATCTAGACTCTGGTGTGTAGCTATGTCAATGCTTTTGTTTTTGGGGCTCTGCGCAGCACCTTCTATGTTCTTTGTTTTCTCTGTAAAAATGGAAAACCTATTTTCAATAAATAAAATCTCATTTAGAAAAAAATCAGTCCTGTAGCTGTGCATTTAAAAACAATGTCTACCCACTCCTGAAATTTAGGATGCATCTTGGTCAGTTGAATCATCAACTGGATTGCAGATTTTACTACTATTGCTGCAATGCTAAGAGCTCATCACCGGAGGATCGGTTTCTTTTTCCCCACCACTATAATATTAAATGTGAATTGCAGGGGTGAGAGAGACTGCATCATGCTAAACAGATGAGATAGAGTATGGAACAGAGCGGGGTGTACTTATAATGGCAGGTATCGCTCCCACTATATCTCCAGAGGGCTTGACAAAACATGTGCCTACCCTCCCCCTTTTCACCAAACCAATTCCAACACCTTAAGTTCCCACTTACTATACGTATTCAAACATCAAGTCCTATTCGCTCAGCTAATCGGTTGAGTGGAGTTGGGAACTTGGGACAGAAACCTAGCCCACCAACAAGTTGAAGAGATGAAAAAAAGCAACCTGTTGGCTTCGACCTAAAAAAAAAAAAAAAAATAAAATCAGTTGAGTTTTCAAATAAAGATGTTGCACTACAATTTCAATGTTTGGTCTGGCATTTCCAAATGCCTGCCTATCACATTTCTGTTTTCAGATCAAGAGAGCCCCAAACCCTGCCAAACTATTACGCAAATAGCAACCAGTTTCCTGGTCATTGACTCCAGCCTGCTGCATTCTGTGCCTTACTATAAGGCCATCATTGTTATGGCTGGCCTCGCTAACCAGTAGTAGATGCAACAAGGGGTGGGGTGGAGAAAGCCGCAAAGCAATTCACTGCCTTTTGTGTTGGAAGATGTGTTGGCCTTTCGGGAATCACCAATGACCAATTGCAAAGTAAGAGGAGAGATCTTGTGGTTGCACCTGTAATGCTGCATCCAAAACATGAATCGAGCAGTCAGGATAGTTTTGGCTCAGTGTACAAAAATTTCTGAATGCGATACTTGCTTTTTGACGTTGTACTGTTATCTTTAAACATTTTCTGAGTTGCCATTCTTATTCTTTACAGGTCTGCTGCACAGAGCGTTTAGTGTGTTTTTATTTAATACAGAAAATAAACTACTGTTACAACAGAGGTCAGATGCCAAAATCACGTTTCCAGGTCTGTATCACCAGAAGAATGAAGCAAAAATTCAACTAATCTTTGCATTCAGGGAATTTCACTTGGCTGGAGCTAAGTTATCACATGCAATATGGTCTTTAACCACTTGCCGACCGCCAACCGCAGGTTGACGGCGACAAAGTGGTTTGATATCGCAAAACGCCGTCATACGACGGCAGCTGCGAGATTGAGCACTGTGAGCGCGCGCCGACTGTGTCTGGGGGAGGCCAGGGAGCAGGTGCGGCGGAATTGATCTCCGCCGGCTACCCGCGATGCCCCCCGAGTGAAAGAACGGAGGTCGGTGAATGTAAACACGGATCTCCGTTCTGTGAGGGGGGAAGGGCTGTGATCACAGCCTTCCTCTACATGGAAGCTGTGATCACTTCCCTTCCCCAGCTAGGGCAGCCCACACACAGTTAGAACACGCCCAGGGAACACAGTTAACCCTTAGAGCGCCCCCCTGCAGGTTAACCCCTTCACTGCCAATGGCATTTACACAGTAATCAGTGCATTTTTATAGCACTGATCGCTGTATAAATGCCAATGGTCCAAAAAAAAGTGTCAAAATGGTCCGACATGTCCGTCCCAATATCGCAGTACCGCTAAAAATCGCAAATCGCCGCCATTACTTGTAAAAAATAAATAAAAACCCCAAAAATGAATTCTCATCATCCGTAAACGCGGCAACTTTTGCACAAACCAATCAATAAACTCCGATTTGCGATTTTTTTTTTTTTTTTTTTTTTTTTTTTTTAGCAAAAAGTAAGAAATGTGGGTTTTTTTGCAAAATTGTCGCTCTTCTTTTGTTTATAGCGGCGATCAGAAATGACGCAGCGGTGATCAAATACCACCAAAAGAAAGCTATTTGTGGGAAAAAAAGGACGCAAATTTCGTTTTGGTACAACGTCACACGACTGCGCAATTGTCAGTTAAAGGGACGCAGCGCCGAATCGCAAAAAGGGCTCTGGTCCTAAAGTGTGAAATCCTTCCGGGGCTGAAATGGTTAATATCTTCCCAGCGTATAGGTGGCTGGTGGGTGTTAATGCCAAGCTGCCACACTTATGCATCCATGGGACTAAAAGTGCGCTTCTAGCAAACTGAGCTGTAAACAGCTCCTGGTCACTGGTTGCGATCAGGAGCCAGAGGGACAGGCTCATATTCATGTAACCGTTATCACTTGATCAAAAAGCCACCTCCGACATTAAAACCCACTTATAGGGCCTCTGGGAGACTGCAGCAAGGAGTGAAGATTTACAGTGCGCTTCTGGGTGTTCCACAGTACGTGGGGCAGTCTGAGCCTAGAAGATTACACAGAATGTTTATATTCCGTGTAATAGGAATAAAGGTGTCCAAATTTTTTTTTTTTTTTTTTGTACAAGGACAGTGTAAAAATAAAAAGTAAAATTAAATAATAAAAAAAAACATTTAAAGTGCCCCGTCCCTCTGAGCTTGTGCGTAAAAGCGAACGCATATGTAAGTTACACCCACATATGAAAACGGTGTTCAAACCACGCATGTGAGGTATCGCCACAATCGTTAGAGCAAGAGCAAAAATTCTAGCACTAGATGTCCTCTGTAACTCAAATCTGGTAACCTGTAGAAATTTTTAAACTTTGCTGATGGAGATTTTTAAGTGCCAAATTTGTCGCCGTTCCATGAGCGGGCGCAATTTAAAAGCATGACATGTTGAATATCAATTTTCTCAGCGTAACATTATCTTTCACAATATAGAAAAACATTTGGCTAACTTTACTGTTGTCTTATTTTTTTAATTCAAAGAAGTGAATTTTTTCCCCCAAAAAATTGCGCTTTTAATACCGCTGCGCAAATACAGTGTGACATAAAGTATTGCAAAGACCACCATTTTATTCTCTAGGGTGTTAGAAAAAAATATATAATGTTTGGGGGTTCTAAGTAATTTTCTAGCAAAAAAAACCTGATTTTAACTTGTAAACACTGAATCTCAGAGCTTTTGTCCTTAATTGGCTAATCACCACTAGGTTTATTTTTTACTTAATAAATGGGGGGGAAAAAAGGCCAGAAGCTTTGAAAACTTTGTTTCTGCTTTACAGTTTTGCAAATAAATGATCCTTCTTCATGAATTTAGGCCAAAATGTATTCTACTACATTTTTTTGATGAAAAAAACCCAAATCCGTGTATATTTTGTCTGTAGGAAACTTAGAGTCCACAAACTATGGTTTGTGTATATATACAGTATATCTGAAAATTGATCAACCCTGGTGTACTGATGGCCTATCTCATTTCTTGAAATGTCAGGGCAGTACAGAAATCCACCAAATGACCTTTTTTGGAATGTAGACAGTCCAATGTACAGTGGGGCAAAAAAGTATTTAGTCAGCCACCAATTGTGCAAGTTCTCCCACTAAGGCCTCATGTACACTGCTGCTGATAAACGGACGTTTAGAGGCAGTTGGGCATTTATTTTCAGCTGCCCCTGAACGTTCCTCTGTTATCTTATCAGTACATTTACACAGGGTCGTTTAAGGTCGTTTCCAGGCAGTTGAGTTTAAAGGCTTTTTTTGGAACGCAAAAAAATGGGTTCAGACGCCAGTTCAGAGGCATTTGAAATGCCAAACAGCTTGTAAAGCCGCTAAACGCGGTAACTCGTGTCTAGGACCATTTCGTTTACAGGCATTTCCATTAAAAAAAAAAAAAAAAAAAAAACATTTTCTTTAAAAACGCTCCTAGACCTAAACGCCGCATGCAAAACTTGTCAAAATGGCCGTTTTAGACGTCGGCTTCTAGCTGTCAAAATAAATCGTTCAGGGGAGGTTAACATAGCATCCCGTGTAAATGGAGCCTTAAAAAGATGAGAGGCCTGTAATTTCTATCATAGGTACACTTCAACTATGAGAGACAGAATGAGAAAAAAAATCCAGAAAAATCACATTGTCTGATTTTTAAATAATTTATTTGCAAATTATGGTGGAAAATAAGTATTTGGTCAATAACAAAAGTTCATCTCAATACTTTGTTATATACCCTTTGTTGGCAATGACAGGTCAAACGTTTTCTGTAAGTCTCCACAAGGTTTTTACACACTGTTGCTGGTAGTTTGGCCCATTCCTCCGTGCAGATCTCCTCTAGAGCAGTGATGTTTTGGGGCTGTCGCTGGGCAACACGGATTTTCAACTCCCTCCAAAGATTTTCTAGGGGCTGAAATCTGGAGACTGGCTAGGCCACTCCAGGACCTTGAAATGTTTCGTACACAGCCACTCCTTTGTTGCCCGGGCGGTGTGTTTGGGATCATTGTCATGCTGAAAGACCCAGCCACGTTTCATCTTCAATGCCCTTGCTGATGGAAGGAGGTTTTTACTCAAACTCTCACGATACATGGCCCCATTCATTCTTGCCTTTACACGGATCAGTCGTCCCTTTGCAGAAAAACAGCCCCAAAGCATGTTTCCATCCCCATGCTTCACAGTAGGTATGGTGTTCTTTGGATGCAACTCAGCATTCTTTCTCCTCCAAACACAAGTTGAGTTTTTACCAAAAAGTTCTATTTTGGTTTCATCTGACCATATGACATTCTCCCAATCCTCTTCTGGATCATCCAAATGCTCTCTAACAAACATCAGATGGACCCGGACATGTACTGGCTTAAGCAGGGGGACATGTCTGGCACTGCAGGATTTGAGTCCCTGGCGGCGTAGAGTGTTACTGATGGTAGCCTTTGTTACTTTGGTCCAAGCTCTCTGTAGGTCATTTTTACTAGGTCCCCCCGTGTGGTTCTGGGATTTTTGCTCACCGTTCTTGTGATCATTTTGACCCTACGGGGTGAGATCTTGCATGGAGCCCCAGATCGAGGGAGATTAGCAGTGGTCTTGTATGTCTTCCATTTTCTAACAATTGCTCCCACAGTTGATTTCTGCACACCAAGCTGCTTACCTATTGCAGATTCAGTCTTCCCAGCCTGGTGCAGGTCTACAATTTTATTTCTGATGTCCTTTGACAGCTCTTTGGTCTTGGCCATAGTGGAGTTTGGAGTCTGACTGTTTGAGGTTGTGGACAGGTGTCTTTTATACTGATAACGAGTTCAAACAGGTGCCATTAATACAGGTAACGAGTGGAGGACAGAGGAGCCTCTTAATGAAGAAGTTACAGGTCTGTGAGAGACAGAAATCCTGCTTTTTTGTAGGTGACCAGATACTTATTTTCCACCATAATTTGCAAATAAATTCTTTAAAAATCAGACAATGTGATTTTCGGGATTTTTTTTTCTCATTCTGTCTCTCATAGTTGAAGTGTATCTATGATGAAAATTACAGGCCTCTCTCATCTTTTTAAGTGGGGGAACTTGCACAATTGGTGGCTGACTAAATACTTTTTTGCCCCACCGTATTTAGTAAGAGGCATGGCAAGTATTTTGAAGTTGTCATTTTTTTTTTTTCTCATTTTTTGGAAAATAAAGTAGCACTTCCTCTGAACAGGGTATCATGTAGAGGAAATTTAATCTACAGACTGTAGACCACAAGAACATAAAGCCTGCTATCCCTGGGAAAAGCTGGAGTTTTGTGATGTGGGTAATGAGCATGAAGTTCTTTTGACAAGTTTTGCATATATGCTGTACACACTGGCAACGTGTTTGTTTCGAAACCTAGTTCCTGTTGTTTCTATTTCCTGACCTCTCAGGTTGTTTCACAAACACATGCTGCAGTCATCCCCTCAATACACCTCTGGAAACAGAAGAGCAGGATGCTATAGGGGTTCGTCGAGCAGCACAAAGAAGACTGAAGGCAGAGCTCGGAATACCAATGGAGCAGGTATAAAACCATTTATGGTTGTAATTTACCATACAAGGCACAGAGATTAGGTGCCGAATAAAAGCTGGTGGCTATTATTCAAGACAAATTTACTGTAATCTTTAACAGCTTCCCACTTGGCCACTGCACATAAATAACAGGGCGGGACCAGCGCTGTTCTGAGAGGACATTATGGGTGCGTCCTGCCACTCCTCTTGTGTGGCCTCAGGGCAGTGCAGTCCTTAGGACACAGGGCATCACAGATCGGTACATGGGCTCTCTGATAGGCCCTCTTGATCACGTGATGTCTGTGTCCAATCACAGCCATCATACAATGTAAATAGAGGCACATGCCTTGTAAGAGCTAAATGAGGAGGTGGAGAGTGGATTGCTGCAGCCTGGGACGCCCGGCCACTGTTGATCTGTGACTGGCTGCTCAGCATTAATTTATGGAAAAAACTGACACTGTCTGACTGAGATCATGAGATTGTATTATCACATTCCATTTGCAAATATATAGAAATAATCTGATCTGCCAAGTACCCCCTATTCCCCCGCCCCACCCCCCTGTGAGGCCATATTTGATGGGCACAGGTGAGGCTGCATTTGATTGTCGCTGATCAGGCTGTATTTGATTGGCGCTGATTAGGCTGGGCAAGGAAAAGGGGGTGGAGTCAGAGGGGAGCCAAGGGGGGTGGCAAAATGATGTTTCGTCTAGGGTGTCAAAAATTCTTGCACCAGCCCTGCTGGTGGGGATCTGTGTGTTGCTGCTGAGTTTACTATACAGTTACACACAGATCCTCACAGTGCAGCTATCTGTCTTTAGTGCATCAAGCACCATCTGTCAGTGTCCCCTCAACACCTGACTGTCACAGTACCGTGTGTCCCAGTCTGCTTTGTAGTAAAACGGTGGGGGGAACCGAGGGGAGACTGAGGTGGGGGAAAAGGAACGGGTCGGATTAGTCGCGGTTAGTTTATGTCGGACTAGTCGCTGTTAGTTTACGTCGGAGTGGACACGGGTAGTTTATACCGGAGTGTCCCCCCACCCCGCCCCCTTATCCCCCATGAACCGTCTAGTCTAATAAAGATATATAAACGTTTACCTTACACTATTATGTTAGAGTACTAGAGTCAGTCTGTCACAGTCAAAAAAGGTATTTAATTACGACTCGTCGGTCAGTGTCTAGTTGTCACCGGCCCGCAGGGTCCGACGTCGTTA
>BLSH010158756.1:1894220-1905311 GCA_018402905.1 Glandirana rugosa | reverse complement strand
GATTGCTCTCACATCAAGCTGAGGGTTTCGGATTTTCAACATACTTGTTTGTCTGGAACTAGGAAAATATGTTCACTTACCATGGAGTATTTGAGATATGCAAGTGATACTTTTGGTTACTTGATACATCATTGGTGGTCACATTTTAAGTTTTAGGGAGCTTCAGCTGCGACCCAAGGTGATCCCACATAATAATTATATGTAATGCTACAAGAGATGGTCAGAGACTGTGGACATGCTACATGAGGTACAAAAACAAAGAAAGGGAAGGCGCAAACCCCCGTTGGATTTTCCGTGTAAAAATGGAATTTATTGATAAAAAATACAATAACATGCATACTCACAAAGGGGCATACGTATACAGCAAGTACATAGAAGGATGACTTGAGGTAGAACATCCAAGTGTTTCTGCAGCCTCACATATGCACGCTAACACGTTTTTGGGGGTGCACCACCTTCTTCAGAGGCGTGCTTCTGACCACTGAGTGCTGGGAGCATTTGACTGTCTTTTCATGTTATAGGAGATGGTCAGAGACTGCGGACATGCTACGAAAGATGGTCAGAGACTACAGTCATGCTACGGGAGATGACCAGAGACTGCGGACATGCTACAGGAGATGGTCAGAGACTGTGGATATGCTACAGGAGATGGGCAGAGACTGTGGACATGCTACAGGGGATGGTCCGAGACTGTGGACATTGTTACAGGAGATGGTCAGAGACACTGGATTTCATTGTTGTTTCAGCTCCTTTAAAGTTGATTTTCTCCCATTTCCAATAAGGGCAGCTGGAGTCCTAGGGGTGCACAACCAGTATCAGTGGGCTGCAGACTGGGCTCCAGGTTGCTAGACAATGATGGTTTTAATAAAACATAAGTAAATGAAAAGAAACAGGTTTTAATTGAGTTTTTTCGTTTTTATCCCTTCACACAGAAATAGGGGCTCTTTTATTATGCAGATGACTTATTTTATTGAGTGGTCCAAATAATGAATGATTTTACTGCATTTCAGATCATGAAGGGAGACACAATTCACAAGCAATGAAGGATAAAATGATAAAAAAAAAAAAAATGGAAAAAAACAAAGTGAACAAATCTCTCCCCTGGTTGGTCTCCATTGTCAATGAGGTGAGCACTGTACTTTTGTTTTTTTCTCAGCAGTTTCTAAACATATGCCAATGTTAAAGGTTCCTTAAGTGACATTAAATTCTTTGTTTTTTTTTTGTTTAAAAATAACAAACATGTCATACTTACCTGCTCTGAGCAGTGGTTTTACACATAGCAGCCCAGATCCTCCTTTTCTCAGTTCCCTTGCTTCGGCTTCTGGCCCCTCCCTCCTGCCAAATGTGCCCACAAAAAGCAGTTTGCTATGGGGCACTCTAGCTGAGCTGCTGCTCTGTGCATCCATTCAGACACAGAGCCATGGCTTGGCCCCACCTCCCTCCTCATTAGCTCACTGACTTTGACAGCAGTGGGAGCCAATGGCACCAGCTGCTGTCTCAGCCAATGAGAAGTGAGACTCCTAGACAGCTGAGGCTCTGGTGCAACACTGCTGGATTGAGATGGGGCTCAGGTAAGTATTGGAGGGGGGTTGAGGGGGTCTGCAGCACACAGAAGATTTTTTATCTTCATGCATAGAATGCATTAAAATCAAAAACCTACTACCTATAGAACTACTTTAAAGCCGAATTCCAGGTGCACACAGTGGGGTTGATTTTTGCTAAAACTGGAGAGTGCAAAATTTGGTGCAGCTGTGCATGGAAACCAATCAGTTTCCAGGAATTTTTGTCAAAGCTCGTTTTGAACAAGCCGAAGTTAAAAGCTGATTGGCTACCATGCACAGCTGCACCAGATTTTGCACTCTCTGGTTTTAGTAAATCAACCCTGGGGTGCGTTGAGATCTGTGCACCCACTCCTGCCCGCATGTTAAATTCTGACGCGGTGGTGCCTGTGCAGATGCTGTGTCCTCTTCCACCTCTATAGGCTGCCTGCACACCACCCAGGGTGAATGCAGGTTTAATAACAGAGGCAGCCTGCATGCAGAAATGGAAAAAAATGAAATTGTTTAGCGTAAAAAAAAAAAAGCCCCCCCCTCTTATAACCGGCCAATCACGCTCCTTTTTTTGCAGGATGTTAAAGTGACACTAAACTCTGGTTTAAAAAAATATGTTGAAGTATGTATTTTTAACCCAAAAAAGTACCTTTTTATTGCTCTGACACCAAATCTCCATTTTTATTAAAATGATTATCTGACTTGCTGTTGGGAGGGTGGCTGCATTAGTTCTCCATGTTCCACTGTAAGCAATAGCATAGAGTTCTGTTTCTCACTCCTGAGATGGGCTGTGGGCTTTGTAAAGCGTATAGAGCATTTCAAATAACCAAATTAATTACTTTGCAAAAATAAAGATATAGTTTAAAAAAAAAAAAATATCTGGCCTCCTCCTCCCCTATAGCCGGCCAATCCTCTCCTTTTCTTTTTCATACATCACGGGACACAGAGCAGGATAGATAATCATTACCTCATGGGTTATACGCCACCTATAGGTGAATGGACACTGGTAATTCAAATTAGACAGGAAGCCTCCCCCTATATAACCCCTCCCAATTGGGATCATTTCAGTTTTTTTCACCAGTGTCTTGAAATTGGATGGTCACTTTGTCAACTCTGTAGAGCCTCTATGCTGGTTCCCACACAGGTTCTTTTTACAACCAAGGACAGCCTTCGTACCGGATCCATATCAAACTGCTATAAAAACTAAGATAAATGGTACCCGGGCCTTGCTAAGAAGACGAGGTTTGGTATGCAAGGTTTTTGCCTGTAATGCGACCACACGTGGCACTGGACCCTGCGTAATGGGAAGCCTGGAATTCCAAACCAAGGTACTCCTGCAGGCTGCTGTACAGGTCCAAGGGAGTGGACCCTCATACTACAGAGTACCTGGTCCTTGAAGGTCCTTGTGACTAAGCCCGCTGTGATGGGTGAAGGCTGGGCCTGCAATCTCCTCCAGGCCCTGCGGCGGGAATGGTGAGTAATCCCTAATGGGGATAATGTTGCTGAACCCAGCTGGCTTCCTGCAAACATAGCAAAGAGTTTAAATTTTCCCTCCTTTTGCCTGCACTGCCTTATTTTCACCACCAGAGGGCTCGGCTAGAAAGACGACAGTCATTCTTGGGTATTGTCTGCAGTTCTAGTGTAGCTGCCACCAGGGGGAGCCTGTGCCAGTACTTATCTGTCCTTTCACTATGAAAGTTAATGGACGGTCGCTGGAGCGCGCACACCGATCGGCGTGCACGCAGGATCCTCGCAGCATATCAGGAAGTAGCCAGAAGCAGTTATTGAGCTTCTGCAGCGTGAGGCGGTCGGTGATCAGTGCTAGGATACAGAGCAGGCTAAAATCCTCCTGGGGGCACATGAGTCTGGTGGTGGGCAGCTGAGTCAGGTTAGGCAGGAAGCTGAGTTTGGGGGAGGTGGGCTAAGCAGTGCATACACTAGCAAGCCACGGCTTCCAAGAAGCGCACTGGGTGGAGCACCACTTCCTGTGGTAAAACTAAAGGCATAGGTTTGTTAATCACAGCCCCTGCTGAGTCTAGTCGGACCCTTGCTGCCATTGCTTCCCCTGAGAGACCAGAAGCGACCGGGCAATCTGAGCCGCTGCGACTGTCTGGTATTGTAGCTGACCCCTCATCTGTTTCCTCACAGTTTGTTGCTAAAGATGACCCGTCGGCAGCCTTACTAGGCTTAGTAACCAGGATTGCTGGTATGATTGCTTCTACCACACAGGGTACCAAGAAGCGTGACAGGTCTCCTTCCCCTAACCCTCCGATTCTGGAGCGAGAATGGGTTGATGAGGAAGAGGAGAAAGCTACAGGGGATCTGGCTGATTCTATTGCAGATACTTCTGCTTCAGAGAATCCTGAGCCAGAAAAGTTCCCAAGGACATCTACCTCTCAATCTCAGAGGCTGCTGATCCAGGCGCTTACACATAAGGTATGTGCAGCATTCGGGTTACCTCCAGCGGAGAGTCCTGTGAGAGCATATTCCTCCCTTGGGTCATTAAAACAACCACAAGGTGCGCAAGTGTTCTTTGCACCCTCTCCTTGAGAAGGTGATATATTCTGACTGGGAGCACCCAGACAGATTGTTCATTCCTCCTAACAGGTTTTCTGTGTTATATCCTGTGGAGGAAAGCTTTTTGAGAAAGTAGGGAGTGCTGACTGTCGATGCAGCAGTCACATGCCTAAGTAAATCCCTGACCTGTCTTGTTGATAATGCTCGGGTGTTTAAGGACCCTGCAGATAAAAAGCTGGAGTCCTTATTAAAGGCCTATTTTTCCTTGGCTGGCTCTGCCATCCAACCTACTGTAGCAGCGAGTGGGGTATGCTAAGCCTTAAAGGATCAGGCTGAGAAACCCAGTGGAGAGGAAGAGCCAAATGAGAAGTTCATGGATTTACGTCAGGCTCTATGCTTTGCTGTGGATGCTCTTAAAGACTCAATACAGCTCTGGATTCGCCAGCTGACTACTCAAGCTTATGGTTTAAAGGGGAAGGCTCCCCCATTCAGAGTGAGAGCTCATACTACCAGGAGAGTAGGGACCTCCTGGGCTTTCTGCCACCAGACGTCGGTGACACAGATTGTTGAGGCTGCTACATGGTCCTCAGTACATACATTGACAAGATTCTATCAAGTGGATGTTAGAGCAACGGAGGATTCTGCATTTGGCCGCAGAGTTTTAAGGGCTGCGGTTTAATTGGGTTGTGTCTCTTGTCCCTCAGGCTGTATTGCTCTGGGACGTCCCTTAAGGTAATGATTATATAGCCTGCTCTGTGTCCCGTGATGTACACAAAGAAATGGATTTTACAGGTAAGCTTTTAAAAAAAATCCAATTTTTTGCAGGATGTTAGAGACTCTAAACTCTGGTTTAAAAAAATATATTCTATTCTTAAACCACTAGAAAGTACCCTTTACTGCTCTCCGACTCCTCCAAATCTCCATTTTTTAAATACAATTATGATCTGTTTTGTTGTTGGAGGGTGGCTACATTAGTTCTCCATGTCCCACTCTAAGCAAGAGCATAGAGCTCTGTTTGTTGTGGGCTGTGGTCTATGGGCAGTGGGCTTGCTGTGTGTATAGAGCATTGCAGATGACTGCAACACATGTGCACTACTTGTATTAAATGCACAGAAGTGAGTGGAAAAAGGAGAGCTGTGGGAGCTCGTCGAAGATGTTACAAGGAGGCAGAAAAACACAGTAAGAAATTATTTAATGAAACATAGATTGCAGGCCCATTAACTAGACGATAATATGGATTTTATTTCAGAATAAGATATGGTTTAGTGTCACAAAACAATTTGGGCCTCCTCATCCACTTTCAGCTGGCCAATCACGCTCCTTTTTTGTAAGATGTTAAAGACGTGACACTAAACTCTGGTATAAGAAATCTATATTCTATTGTGTGTCAAGGTTGTTCTTATTGTTGGGTGAAAGGATGAACAGGCACATAGTTGGCCTGCGTAGGGGGCTGAGCGATGACCCGCTATTACAGAAATAATACCAATAAGGGCTACAGACATTGTATATGATACCAGATAACGCTGAATGGAGGGGGAGACAACTGTATACAGAGGTGACAGCGGGCCATATCCGTAAGGCCTTAATATGATCACTTTGAGAGTACCACCCCCACCCCCCCTTTGCAGGGAGCCGGACCCAAGGGACTATGACCCTCCGAAAGAGAGAGAACAGAAAAAGGAAACCAGGGAAAAGGAGAGGGGGAAAGAGAAGGGGAAAGGGACATTTTGGACTAGTAAGCTTCAGAGGAAGAAGCCATATGAGCCCAGAACAGGCCAGTTGGAGCATGGGACACTGGAAAGAGATCCATGGTTCCCATACCTTAAGATATTTGGGGTGGGAATCTTTCAGGATATTGCAAATTTGCTCATTGAGCATCAAAGCAGTCATGCTTGTCTTCACCCCCTGGTAGGCATGCGTGGGGTCTTCAAGGCCTGGACTATGACCCGCTTTTCTGTATAAAGAGGAAGGTAGCCAGCTTCATATACGCCGGGTATGGACAATGCAGTAGGGCCTGCTTGACACCTTTATGGACCATCGGGTAGAACAGGGTCTGGAGATGTCCAAAAACCCTAGACCAGAACCCTACCAATCTCGGGCAAGGCCACCAGATGTGCAGGATGTCCCCCAGTGGCCACAATTTTCAAAGCATCTGTGGCGACACCTGGAATAGGCATGGGTCACCCACGCAGGGACCCACTACCCCCTCAGGAGGACTTTGTACACAGCCTCGAGCGTGTTGGTATTAAAAGAGCATTTGGCAACCGTTTTCCAGTCCTCCAGATCTATGGAAGCCTGGAGATCACACTCCCATTGGGACATATATGAAAGAGAAGCTGATGATGGGTGGCTATTCAAGGAAGCATAAATAGTTGGAATGAGGTCGGGGACCCTAGGGCTTGCTGCCATATGTGAGTGGGTCTTGCCATATGCATAGGTGGACATCAGAAGCAAAGGAGGACATCAAATTGGCCGAGTATCGAACCAAATCCCATAACCTCAAGCTATGTAACATGAAGGGGCTCAGGGAGAAAGGACATCATTTGTGAGGGAGCCAAAGCAAGGCCTGCAGTGAAATCGGAGCACAGTTGGACAGTTCTAGAAGCACCCAGAGTGGAACATCTGAGATTGCATGGAACATAGAAAGTGGGGAAATCTGGACCACCACATAATGTCTAGAAAGATTAGGAACCCCCAAGCCACCTTGCAGTCTGGGGACTCTGGGGGGATCTCTCGGCCCAAGTGAAACGGTTTTGTAGGAGGAAAAGGAAGCTCTCACTGGTAACGTACCGAAGCAGTAGAGGATTTCAGGTAAAACCGTCATCTTTACGGCATGAATCCTCACTATCCAGGCAAGAAAAGAGAATTACCATGAATGCATTGGGCCTATATAGATGCAATATGGTAAGATGTTTCCACATGTCCCCTTTTTTATCTATCCTACAACATACAATGTAATATGCTATGCTGGTATTTTTATGTATCTAAGGTTACTACTTCATGTATGTATTTACTGCAATATGTTGTGCTATTCGTTGTTTTAAGAGAATAAATACATGTTTTTTTCTGACAAATTTTTGATCCATATCTTACATACCTCATCTAAAGTCCCAACCTCTTTTATACATAGATCTAGGGACAGAAGCGCATGGTCTCATGCGTCTCATTCAAAGATCCCTCTTCCCTCCTCTATTTTTTTCATAAAAAATAGTTTACATGGACATTAACTATAATATCTATTTCATCTGTCTATAATATCTATCTTATCTATAAAATCTATCCATATAATATCTATAATATCTATTTTTGTGTTTTTTTTTTTTTTTTTTTCTAAGAAGCAGAAGTGAGGTGAAAAGGAGAGGTTCTGGAGTTAATAGCGGATGTCACAAGGAATGAGAAAGACACAGTCTACATAATATCTATCAATATATATCTATGTATGTATACAGCATATATATACATTTTATCACATCACTATCTTATCTATACAATATCTAGCTTATCTTATTTTTTTTTATTTCTTGTAGAAGGGGAGGGGAGTGAGGAAAAGGAGAGGTTTGGGAGTTGATAGAGGAAGTCAGGAGCACACACATATACTATACAATATATATATATTATCTATACAATTTCTATCTTATCTAATTTTTTTTTTTTTGGAGAAGGGGAGGGAAGTGAGAGGAAAAGGAGAGGTTTGGGAGTTGATAGAGGAAGTCACGAACACATACATACATTATAATCTATATCTTAGCTTATGTAATATAATTTTTTATTTTTTTTTGGGGAAGGGGAGGGGAGTGAGAGGAAAAGGAGAAGCAACCCTGCAAGGACCCCCCTGGATGTAAATAGAAGGGGGTAGCACCCTCGGGACTGCACTGATCGTGGCTTTCGGTAAATAAAAAGACATTTAAGATGTTGGTTGTTTATTTTAAGCCAACGATCAATTAGAGGTGGATGAGAGGGATGGGCTGTAAATATGGGAAAAGCCATACTTACCTTCTCTCACTTACCTCATTCAGCCTTGGGTCTTTTCGCTCCCTGACCCTTTGGCTTGCTGTGCGCTGGTCTTTTGCGCTCTTTGAAATTAAAGGCATCCAGGAGACCTTCAGACACCAGCTCTTTGTATTTAGCTCCTTTGCTCTCTCGGGAAGAGCGTCTCTGGGTGCTGGTGGAAGGCTCCTGGGTTGTGGGGATATCCATAATAAAACAAAAATAAGCTGCGCCAACCCTTAAACATTCAATAAAATCTTTTTCTTTATCACCGCTGCATCTCAAAAAATGTGAATTCTACATTCCAGATACATAAAACAAACAAAAAAGTTGCGCTTGTGACATAATATGTGTAACTGCAAAGAATAAAGTCCAAAAAGTGTATAAAAACGTGTAAATAAATATATAAACAGAAGGAAAGTCCAAAACATCCAATCCAGTGTAATAAAAATGGTGACATCTTCTCCAAGTTTCATATATGAGTGAACATCCACCACATCACCACTCAAGTGACAAAGGAATCCTCCACCAAATATGGATGTACCCTTACCGGAACTCCTGGACCCCTTATCACAGGGGGTCAGGAGAAGCTTGTGTGGATATAAACCTCCACTGGGTTAATGCGATCAGCCTCCCGAATCTTATCCGTCAAAGGGCGTCCTCGTCACTGGTATAGGTGTGGCATGTAAAACATCCACTCACAGGCTGTGCTCAGGTCTCACCTACATCCATATTTGTTGGAGGATTCTTTTGTCACTTGAGTGGTGATGTGGTGGATGTTCACTCTCATATGAAACTTGGAGAAGATTGTCACCATTTTTATTACACTGGATTGGATGTTTTGGACTTTCCTTCTGTTTATATATTTATTTATTGATTAACCTATAACTTGGATTTGGAAAAGGTCTAATGGACTTTATCGGCACGTACACAGGTATTGTAAAAATATGACATTTTATTGATCTACATAAAATTTAGATACACCTTCTAACAAACATAGACATATTAAAAGAACTATTTCGGACAGTACATGTGATACCCATGGGAACATACAATCCTATGATATAACGTGGTGCTAACTGCATAGCATGTGTCTCTAGCAGCTTTTGGTAGATTCCTATTCAAAGGGTATAATTCACTTGACTGTCCAAGTGTGCTCTCTTGTCCGCCGCACACTCCCTCAGTGTGGCCGCCGGAGGGGCGGATTCAATATCCGCCAGCGACCCGCGATCGATCTGACAGGCGGCATGACAGAAATCTACTGATCTCTGTTTCGGGATTAGTTAGATCTGTCATGGCCCTGCCCGCCCAGCCCCCACACAGTTAGGACACACCTAGAGAACATAGTTGACCCCTAGATTGCCCCTTGCAGGTTAACCCCTTCCCTGTCAGTGACTTTTATACAGTAATCAGTGTTTTTTTTTAGCTCTGATCACTGTATAAATGTCATTGGTCCCAAAAAAGTGTCAAAAATGTCCGACATGTCCACCGCAATATCGCAGTCCTGCTAAAAATCACAGATCGCCGCCAATACCAGTAAAAAAAAAAAAAAAAAAAAGTAAAAACGGCATTAATGACTTCTCATAGTTTGTAAACGTGGCAACTTTTTTTACATGTATTATAGCAAAAAGTAATAAATGTTGTTTTTTTTTTCAAAATTGTCGCATCTTTTTGTTTATAGCGCAAAAAATAAAAACCGCAGAGGTGATCAAATACCACCGAAAGAAAGCTCTATTTGTGGGGAAAAAAAGGACGTCAATTTTGTTTGGGTACAATGTCGCATGACAGCGCAATTGTCAGTTAAAGCGACGCAGTGCCGTATCACAAAAAGTGCTCTGCTCATTAAGGGGGGAAATCCTTCCGAGGCTGAAGTGGTTAAGTCTCCCAAATTCTTGACAAAGTTTGGGATATGAAAACTCAAATTTTTGCTCATCCGTACTAACCGCAGTCAGACAGTCACATGAGCGCTGTCAGTATCTGGGAAGTGTTTTCAGCAACACCTACTCATTACGTCGCTAGGTCAGAGTTATGTTCATCTAAGCTCAGGTGTGTGTTTAATCTGAGCAAAGGATTATATTAATAGTATAAATTATTTGTGGCTGAAATATTAATACAGTACAAAAGAAACAAAACTAAAAAAAATGTTTGTAGATGTTTTGCCATTAATAACAAATGTTCATCTTTTTGTGTTGTAGAAAACCACAGCTTAATCAATAGATGGGCAGACCTTCAAATTGCGCTATAACCTTGTTCCAGACTGTGAAGCCAAGAAGCCTCCAATACAATTATTTGCTGTATTCTACATTGAGAAGAATATGCTTGAAGAGGAGAAAAAAGTAAATTATAAAAAAAAGACTTTAAATATTTGTACATTTTCATACAAAAAAAAAAGAAAAAAATGTACCTTTTACTTTTTAACAATCATATACATTTTTTTGTTTTCTCTGTGCTGTAGATCAGTGTTTCTCAACCTTTTACGGTGAAGTACCCCTGGAGGTCTAAAAAAAATTCCTAAGTACCCCTGTCTTGAGAAAGTAATTTCTATTGTTTGGGTGTCATGGTTTCTGTGTGTGTGTGTAATGTCAGTATGTTTGTGATGGTTTTTGTTCGTGTTCAATATCATTGTATGTGTGCATGCTGCAATGACAGATACACACACTCACAATATATATATATATACATACACTGATAGATAAACATTGACAATCCCAAACTAACACACTGTCAGACACACGCACATAATCCAAAATTAATACACAGGTAGACACATGAAGTACACGCACGTACACAGATGGACACATAATTAAAACCTAATACACGCACACAGACTGTCACACAATCAAACCCTAACAGTTACAAATAGATAGTCACATACATATATATATATATAACACTCACACACATAGACAGTAACGTCGTACGTGTGTATGTTACTATAACTTGTGCTTGTTTTTGGTAGTGTTTGTATGACTGTAATGTGTGTGTGTGTCTTTGGTACTGTGGGTTTGTTATCTTTAATGAAAGAGTTCTGTCCCCA
>BLSH010158756.1:1881333-1892217 GCA_018402905.1 Glandirana rugosa | reverse complement strand
CCTCCAGGACCCTCCGCCTTTCTCAAATCGGGGGGATTTGAGAAAGGCGGAGGGTCCTGGAGGCAGGGCTCTTCAGCCACATTATGCCAGCGCGCCGCTCGCCCCCTCCTCCTCTCACACACACGCCGCTAAGCCGCCCAGAGACTGTCAGTCTCCGGGTGGCAGCGGCGATCCGGACTGTGAAGGAGGCAGCCGCAGCAGAAGCGAGAGTGAAGTTTCACTCAGCTCTGTGCGGCGTACCCCTTGCCCGTGGTACGCGTACCCCAAGGGGTACGCGTACCACGGGTTGAGAAACCCTGCTGTAGATGACCATTCCTTGAAAATAACCAATCAGCCCTGAAGAACAATGCTTGTTGTCCCCGATATGCATTGACTTCTCCCTAAAGATTTCTAATAAATACAGTAGATTTTATGTGGACATTCTTCTCTTCTGCATATTCTGATCTCGTCACTGTTAATAGGTGCAGCTTATTATAGCTCAGTGATATTCTAATATGTTAAAATATATTACTCTTTTCAAAAATGTGCCCTGGACAGATTTTTATTTGATATTCCAAAGTTGTTTTCAATACATTTCAGATTTAAAGCAGAACTACAATCAAAAAAATTGTAGTTGAAAATTTGAGTAAGAGGGTGTTAGAACTTTTTAAGCTATTTATTGCTGTCTTGTCTGGAGTTCCACTATGAACAGTTCTTTTTTTAAAATACTATTATTGAAATGTAATTTGATTAAACTATAGTTTGCTAAGGGATAACTAAATTGTAGGCTTATGTATTGCCATTGCTACGTGAAGATGGCTCCATCACTGGACTGCCACTAAATAAGCATATTTGTTTCTAAATCGGATTTTAAAAACATTTTTAATATTTTTCATTAGAAAACCCTTAGCTATAATCTTGGAATATATATATTTTTTTAATAAACATTTATTATATATGAGTGTAGTGCCCCCATACTGTAGGTGCGTATTTCTAGCTGGGTTTTGCTAGGAGAGGTAAAATTTAGTCAGGCTTGACTGTAAGGTGCAGACCTGAATATTTTGATCTGGGCCGGGAGGAGAGGCTCAGGGAGGATTGAGTGGACTCAACAGGTGAGGTCACCAGAACTTCCCCCTTCCTTTCTAGAAACCTGGAGGTAGGTTTCTGATCAGAAAGTTGGGAGATAGGTGGAGCCATCTGGGAGTATTCTAATGAGCCCTGACCAATCCCCAATCAGGGTTGGCAGGGGGCAGGCCTCCTTAAATACTCTGGGTTAGCCCAATCTGGGAGGACAGTGTCAGTTGGAAGTCTGGAGATGTAGCAGAGGCGCTGCTCCTACCCGGGGGGGGGGGGGGGTCGCCCCCAGTCTGGGGAGGGTGACCCTGGTGCCCAGAGGTTCAGGTGCAGCCAGGAAGGAGAGTGATTCCTGGAGTGGCACAGGTGGAACAGGAGAACAGCGGAGGTGCTACACAGTGAGAGACTTTAAAGTGATCCACCGGTTTGTTGAGTGACTGTCCCTGGGACTGGAGGAGAAAGTGCTGGAGCAGGCTGGGAGAGGAATTGTTGCAGTCTGTGGAAGCCTTGGGAGCCAGTCAAGGGAAGGAGAGTCACTGAGGAAAAGCAGGTCGGTAGGACCTGGAAGAGAGATGGGCTGGGAGTTGTAGTCCGTCAAAGGCCCTGTTAGCACTCAAGTACTTTTTGCTACACAATCAGGGGTCCGTGGTCCCTGGCCTGTAATGGGTGTCCCTGAGGTTCTGTTAATATAGGGTAGGCCTCACCATGTGCTAACAGCGGTGAAGAGAAAGGTGTAGAGAAGCCTAATAAATTTCCCTTTGGGCTGGAAACTAAGTACTGAGCTGGAGAGAAGCAAAGGAGTGGAAATCTACAAGTTCTGTGTAGAGAGAGAGAGCAAGTGAAGTGCTGGAGAGTTGTGAGGAGTAACAGTCTGCAGAGGGAGAGTCTGCAGTGAAGTGCGCATATAAAGGACTGTATATGGAGTTTGTGTACCATAATTCTTTGGGCATCTCACAGTCACCCCTTATCCCCATCCAAGTTATTTCCCTTAAATAAAACAACAAAAACAAAAGCCAGGCTGAACCACTACTACAAGCTACTCCCAAGGGAGCCCATGGCTACATGAATATGCACAGGGACGTGCGGTGAGGTCAGTGGCTGGTGAGGCACTGGCTAGTATCAAAGCCAGACACACACAGTTTATATATAGCACCTTCATTAGTTCTCATAGTTTACTAATTTAACCAGCATAAGGACTTGTTTTAGCATATGTAAACGGCATTAAAACCACACATGTGAGGTATCGTCGCAAATGTTAGAGTGAGAGCAATAATTCTAGCACCAGACCTCCTCTGTAACTCTAAACATGTAACCTGTAAACATTTTTAAAGTTTCGTCTATCGAGATTTTTAAGTACTGAAGTTTGATGCCATTCCACAAGTGTGCACAATTTTAAAGCATGACATGTTAGATATCTAGTTACTCGACATAACATCATCTTTCACATTATACAAAAGAATTGGGCTTAACATTAGTGTTTTTTTTCTTTTATTTGTGAAAGTTTTTTCCCAAAAAAAGAAAACACATTTGAAAAATTGCTGCGTAAATACTGTGTAACATAAAAAGTTGCCAGGACCACCATTTTATTCCCTAGGGCAGGGGTCTCCAACCTATGGGCTGCAACCCATTGCCGGGCCGTGGCCCCCCTGCAGTAGGGCCGTGGGCTGACGGCGTGAGATGCGGGCAGGCTGTTGAGTAGAGAGGACATAGCTCTCTGCATCACCGCTCCTCCAACTTCCGCCCTCAAATCGCAACTGTTGAGTGCGGGGAGCAGAGAGATGACATCATCTCTCACTGCCCTTACTGCTCACAGCACGGGACTCTTCAGTGTCGGAGGTGCGGCGGGGAGCAGAGAAATTACATCTCTCACCGCCCACACCGCATCACTGATCTCCTGCCTCAGAACTGACCAGTGACATCCTCATCTGGTGGCACTGGCAGGCAGGATCTTCATCTGGTGGCAAGTGGCATCCTCTTCTGGTGGCAAGTGGCATCCTCATCTGGTGGTAAGTGGTATCCTCATCTGTTGGCAAGTGGTATCCTCATCTGTTGGCAAGTGGTATCCTCATCTGGTGGCAAGTGGCATCCTCATCTGGTGGCAAGTGGCATCCTCATCTGGTCGCAAGTGGCATCTTCATCTGGGGGCATGTGGCATCCTCATCTGGTGGCAAGTGGCATCCTCATCTGGTGGCAAGTGGTATCCCCATCTGGTGGCAAGTGGTATCCTCATCTGGTGGCAAGTGGCATCCTCATCTGGTGGCAGGGAGCATGCAAGAGGCATCCTCATCTGGTGGCAGGGAGCATGCAAGTAGCATCCTCATCTGATGGCAGGGAGCATGCAAGTGGCATCCTCATCTGGTGGCAGGCAGCGTGGCAAGTTGCATTCTCATCTGGTGGCAGGCAGCATGGCAAGTGACAATCCTTATCTGGTGGCAGGCAGCGTGCAAGTGGCATCCTCATCTGGTGGCAGGCAGCATGGTAAGTGACAATCCGCATCTGGTAGCATGCGACGTGGCAAGTGACACACGCGGGGCTCCCACTGATTCTGCATTATGGTGAGTTGAACTATTTCATTTTATATTTATACAATGTAATAATAGAAATGCGCTTAAATTATCCTGACACCATATCAAGTATGGTGCTGTGATGAATGAAGCGCCAACACCAGCCGTTTCACCGACAAATTGCCCGTGAAAAATCGCATACTTCCCCCCGCGCGTCACAAAGCCCCCCCCCCCCCCCCCGGGCCTCAGCATAATTTTCTTCCGCACAGCCAGTCCCCAGTGCCAAAAAGGTTGGGGACCGCTGCCCTAGGGTGTCTACTAAAAAAATATATATAATGTTTGGGGGTTCTGAGTAATTTTCTAGCAAAAAAATAGTTTTGAGCTGTTTTTACAGGTTAAGAAAGCCATACCATGTTACTCTATGGCAGTGGTTCTCAACTCCTGTCCTCAGGACCCACTAACAGGCCAGATTTTAAATATTACTTTGGGGAGATGCAGACTAGAATACTGCAATCACTGAGCAGCAAATTATATCACCTGTGATGTATTTCAGTTATCTTGCAAACCTGGCCAGTTAGTGGGTCCCGAGGACAGGAGTTGAGAACCCCTGCTCTATGGCCTCATACACACACTGAAGTTTTTGAGCTGTACATGGCGTCGGCGCTCTTAACCACTTGCCGACCGCCCCCAGCGTGACAGCGGCAAAGTGTCTCGTTATCGCGAAACGCCGTCACCTGATGGTGGCCGTGATAACGAGTATTGTGAACGAGCTCATGCTGCCGGAGGCGCACTCACACGCTCACTGTGTTCCGGGGGGCCAGGGAGCGGGTAGGGCGGACTCGATCGTCACTGGCTACCCGCAATGGCCCCCCCCCCCGCAGTGAGAGAGCAGAGGTCCGTGTATGTAAACATGGATCTCCTTTCTCATAGAGGGGGAAGGGCTGTGATCACAGGCTTCCTGTTTACACGCCTAGGGAACACATTTAACCCTTAGAGCGCCCCCTCCAGGTTAACCCCTTCACTGCCAATGACATTTACAGAGTAATCATAGAAACATAGAAACATAGAAAAGTGACGGCAGAAAAAGACTGAGTAGTCCATCGAGTCTGCCCCCTTTTTTTTTTATTTTTTTTACATTAACCTTGTTATTTTACTATGGATTTATGTTTATCCCAAGCATGTTTAAAGCCATTTACTGTTGACTGTCTCACAACCTCTGTTGGTAGTTTTTTCCAATCATCAACCACCCTTTCAGTAAAATAATACTTTCTAAGGTTAGTTTTGAACTTCCCCCCAGTTAGTTTGAGGTCATGTCCCCGTGCATTCTTATAGCACTGATCGCTGTATAAATGCCAATGGTCCCAAAAAAGTGTCAAAATGGTCCAATATGTCCGCTGCAATATCGCAGTACCGCTAAAAATTGCAGATCGCCGCCATTACTAGTAAAAAAAAAAAAGGGATTTTAGTATAACTTACCGTAAAATCCTTTTCTCTGGGTTCACTGACAGACGCAGCCTTCTTATGAGTAGACTAGGCAAAAACAAACAAAAGCATAGGCTGGCCCCTCCCAGGGGACCGTCCTCACCTTAGCATGTAATCCCCCTGCTCTGCATAGCACATCAGTTCGTAACAAGCCGTACAAAACCAACGCAGAGGGGTGGGTGCTGCATCTGTCAGTGAACTCAGAGAAAAGGATTTTACGGTAAGTTATACTAAAATCCCTTTTACTCTTCCGTTCACTGACAGACGCAGCCTTCTTATGACACGTGGGGACGTCCCAAAGCTGTGCCAATCAAGAGGGGTGGGCAAACTATAACAACTGTACCCAACAGAAAAACGCCCTCTCAGGCGGCGCTAACCGCGCCTATACTGCCGCTTGTAATACTTTGCGGCCGAAAGCAGCATCCGAAGATGCTGAAACACCAATTTTGTAAAACTTAGTAAACGTGTGCACTGAGGCCCAAGTAGCCGCTTTGCACACCTGAGACACCGAGGCCTGGTGTCTAAACGCCCAGGACGTACTAACTGCCCTGGTGGAATGAGCCCTGACTGGAAACGGGGAAACCTTGCCCCGAATCTCATATGCATGAGTCACGGTCTTCCTTATCCAATGAGAAATGGTAGCTGACGAGGCCGCCATGCCTTTGTGCGACCCTTCCGTCAGCACAAATAAAGAATCAGACTTCCGCAAAGAAGCTGTAGAAAACAAATACACCCGCAAAGCCCTCACCACATCCAAAGAATGCAGTTCAACTTCTTTGGGATGCGACGGGTGCGGACACAATGAGGGAAGAATAATATCTTCATTTAAATGAAAAGAAGAAACCACCTTCGGAAGAAACGAAGGGGAAGGTCGCAAAACCGCCTTGTCCTTATGAAGGACCAAGTAAGGTGACTTGCAGGATAATGCTGCCAACTCAGACACCCGCCTAGCGGACGTGACAGACACCAGAAAAGCCACTTTCTGCGACAACAGTCGCAAGGGAATATCCCTGATCTTTTCATATGGTGGTTTCTGCAGCACAGAAAGCACCAGATTCAAATCCCATGGTGCCAGAGGCGACCGTATCCGAGGAGCCACATGACGTACCCCCTGTACAAATGTACGGATCAATGAATGAGACGCCAAGGGCCGTTGAAAAAGAACCGTCAGGGCCGAAATCTGACCCTTAAGCGTACTTAACGCCAGGTTCTTGTCCAGACCTTGCTGCAAAAAAGTCAGTACTCTGGACACCATATAAGAGCGGGGGTTCCAACACCCTGCCTCGCACCAGGTAATATAAGCCTTCCAGGTCCTATGATAAATCTTACGTGAGGTACCTTTACGTGCTTCAATCATAGTAGGGATCACAAAGTCCGAGACACCCCTATCCCTCAACACCTGGGACTCAATAGCCAAGCCGTCAAAGCCAGCGAGGGTAAAGCAGGGTGCAAGATGGGCCCCTGAGACAGTAGGTGTTCGCGAAGTGGAAGACGCCACGGAACATCTGTCACCATCCATACTACGTCGGCGTACCAAGGACGCCGAGGCCAATCCGGCGCCACCAGGATTATCGGGATTCCCTCTGCTTCTATCCTGCGCAGAACCCGCGGTTGAAGCTTTAGAGGAGGAAAGATGTACAGAAGCCGATACAGACCCCAGGGCGCTACCAGAGCGTCCGAGGCGGCTGCCAGCGGATCTTTTGTTCTGCACAAAAAGGTCTGTACCTTGTGATTGAACCTGGAGGCCATGGGGTCCACCTCTGGTGTGCCCCACTTGAGGCAAATCTGGCAGAACACTTCTGGATGTAGGGACCATTCCCCTTGATCCAGAGTCCGGCGGCTGAGAAAGTCCGCCTGCCAATTTTCCACGCCCGTGATGTAGAATGCAGAGAGAGCTGGCACGTGAAGTTCTGCCCAGTGAAGGATCAGAGCCGCCTCTGCGGGTGCTGCAGAGCTTCTTGTTCCGCCCTGATGGTTCACATATGCCACAGCCGTGGCATTGTCCGACTGAACGCGGACAGGGAGGCCTCGCAGCCTTTCTGACCAACAGGACAGACAAAGCCTGATCCCTCTCAGCTCCAGTACATTTATTGGAAGACAAGCTTCCTGCACTGACCAATGACCCTGGGCAGACAACTGACCCAGGACCCCTCCCCAGCCCAATAGGCTGGCATCCGTCGTTACTATCGACCAATTGAGGGGGAGAAAACATTTCCCCAACTTTAGGGCCGGAGCCCGAATCCACCAAATCAAGGATCCTCGGGACTGATGATCCAACCTGATCAGTCTGTCTAGGAATAGAGGAGATTTGTCCCATTGCGACAAAATCGCGTTCTGCAGAAGCCGAGTGTGACTCTGGGCGTAAGTTATCGATTCGAAAGCCCACACCATGAGCCCCAACACTCGCATACAGAAACGTAAGGAGGACCACTGGCATGATAACAGGGTTCGCACTGCTGCCTGAAGTGTCAGGAGCTTGTTTGGTGGTAAAAACACCCTTGCCTGAACCGTGTCCAGAATCAGACCCAGGTATTCCAGCCGGCAGGATGGAGTCAACGATGATTTCTGCAGGTTGATTAGCCAACCGAACTCCTCTAATGTGGACACCGTAATTGTCACATTCTCCTCCAGAGCTGCAGCAGACTCTGCTCTCAGGAGTAAATTGTCGAGGTATGCTACTACCGCAGTACCTCTCTGCCTCAGCAGTGCCAGCATCGGGGCCACCACCTTGGTGAACACTCGGGGCGATGAAGCCAGCCCGAAGGGAAGTGCCACAAACTGGTAATGCAGGTCCCCCACTGCGAAGTGTAGAAAATGCTGGTGACTGTGACAAACTGGCACATGGAGATACGCGTCCCTGATATCCAGGGACGCCATGAATTCCCCTTGGTGCAGGGCGGCCACGACCGAGCGGATGGACTCCATCCTGAATCTCTTCATCTTTACAAAGCAGTTTAATGCCTTAAGGTCCAGAACTGGCCTGACACCGCACTTTTTGGGCACCACGGAGAGGTTTGAGTAAAACCCGCAAAATCTTTCCCCCATGGGTACCGGTACAATCACTCCCTGTTCGGCAAGCGCCCGAACGGCGCCTAGAAGCGCCTCCCGATGCCTCTGAGGGAGTCTCAAGTTTGAAGGGAAGAACCTTTCTGGGGCCAGAGAGATGAATTCTATCCTGTACTCGGAGGACACTACCTCCAGTACCCACTGATTGGTGATGCGGGCAGTCTATCTGTCTGCGAATCCCAGCAACCTGCCCCCCACCAGTGAGTCGGGCGGGGGCAACCCATCATGCGGAGGTTGATTTATCCTTCGCTTTTTCAGACTTAAGCTGCCAAGGCTTTTTACTGTGCCCAGCGGCAGCCCTACCGGACTTGAAGCCCTTACCCGCTGAGCCGGGTGTCCAAAAAAACTTCTTCTGACCTGAAGAAACAGGGCCCTGCCTACGGCGAAAATCCCGCCACTTCGGCTCTGGAAGGAAAGTACTCTTCCCTCCCATGAAATCCTTAACCACTTCAATTCCGGACGTTTATACCCCCTTCCTGCCCAGACCAATTTTCAGCTTTCAGCGCTCTCACACTTTGAATGACAATTACTCTCTCATGCAACACTACACCCAACCAAAATTTTTTAGCATTTTTTTCACACAAATAGAGCTTTCTTTTGGTGGTATTTAAGAACCTCTGGGTTTTTTATTTTTTGCGACATAATTGTAAAAAGTGCAAAAATTTTGAAAAAAAAACACTTTTTTTTAGTTTCTGTGATAAAATTTTGCAAATAAGTAATTTTTGTCCATAAATTTGGGCCAAAACCTATACTGCTACCTATCTTTGGTAAAAATAACCCAAATAAGTGTATATTATTTGGTCTGCGTGAAAGTTATAGAGTCTACAAACTATGGTGCAAATCATTGAAAATTGATCACACCTGATGCACTGATGGCCTAATTTCTTGAGGCCCTGAAATGTCGGGAAAGTACAAATACCCCCCAAATGACCCCATTTTGAAAAGTAGACATTCCAAGGTATTTAGCAAGAGGCATGACGAGTTTTTTGAAGTTGTACTTTTTTCCAGCAATTCTTGGGAAAATTAAGAAATTATTTTTTTTTTTTTGCACAAAATTGTCAAAACAACAAGTTATTTCTCACACACAGCATATGCATACTTCCAATTACACCCCAAAATACATTCTGCTACTGTCCCGTGTATGGCGATACCACATGTGTGAGACTTTTTCACAGCCTGGCCACATAGAGAGGTCCAATATGCAGGGAGCACCGTCATGCATTTTAGGAGCAGAATTTTCACATCTAATTTCCTAACGACCTATTACACTTTTGAAGGCCCTGGAGCACCAGGACAATGGAATTACCCACAAAATGACCCCATTTTGGAAAGCAAACACCCCAACGTATATTCTATGAGGCATTTTGAGTCTTTTGAATGGTTAATTTTTTTCTACAAGTCTTCGAAAAACGTGGAAAGAAAATAAAAACGCTTTTATTTTTATACAAAGTGGTCAATTTATTAATTATTACTAACACATAGCATGTATATAGAAAAAATTACCCCCGAAAATATATTCTGCTACTCATCCCGAGTATGGCGATACCACATGTGTGAGACTTTTACACAGCCTGGCCATATAGAGAAGTCCAACATGCAGGGAGCACCGTCAGGCATTCTAGGAGCAGACATTTCACATCTAATTTCCTAAAGACCCATTTGATGGGCAGGTGACAGGTACTCGGGTACTTTGATGGGCAGGTGACAGGTACTCGGGTACTTTGATGGGCAGTTGACAGGTACTTGGGTACTTTGATGGACAGGTGACAGGTACTCGGGTACTTTGATGGACAGGTGACAGGTACTCTGATGGACTGTGACAGGTACTTTGATGGGGTGCTGACAGGTCCTCTTTATTGGGGGGGTGATCAGTGTGCTTGGTGTACACAATAGGCGGTAACGAGCTGTTACCGCAATCTCCCTGTCACACACGATCGGTGTGTGACAGGGAGAACCACGGTAACAGCTCGTTACCGCGGTTTGTTTACATCACATGACCGGCTGTGATTGACACAGCCAGTCACGTGGTAAAGAGCCAAATCTATTGGCTCTTTACACGGATCAGAGCTGGGCTTTCTCCGAGGGACAAGCCTCAGCTCCGATCGCCGCGCACGAGAGGAGCGTTAGTGACCGGCTGTGATTGGACACAGCCAGTCACGTGGTAAAGAGCCAATTTTATTGGCTCTTTACCCCAATCTGGGGGGGACACAACCCCCCGGCAGACAAGCGATCCGTGATCGCCACTCTGCGGGCCCCTGGGGGCCCGCAGTAGCGGCGAGAAGTGGCGGACGTCATATGACGTCCGCCCGGATCGACGAGCAGTTCCTGTTGACGTCATTTTACAATGACTCGGTAGGGAACTGGTTAATGATTTCATCCAACTGTGGGCCAAACAGACGCCCTCCCTGAAAGGGAAGATTTGCATGAGCTTTCTTTGAAGCCTGGTCACCCGACCAAGAGCGGAGCCACAGCACCCGCCTGATAACAATTGCAAAAACAGACATTTTTGACAATATGGGAAGAAGGCAGCATGGCAAATGCGAGAGCCTCTTCCAAATGTTGCACCCGCTGCACCTCAGCTTGTGCACACTCACAAGTTAAACCAGTGTGCAGTGTGGCAGCGTGCTCGTGAAGAGATTGTGCCGCCATCGCAGTCGCTAGCGCCGGTCGCATGGCTGACCCAGCCAACAAGAACAGTGCCTTAGACACTGCCTCCGTGCGGTGATCGGCCGCCTCCCTAAAAGACGGCGACCCCTCCAAGGGAATGGTCGTTGCCTTA
>BLSH010158756.1:1869663-1881323 GCA_018402905.1 Glandirana rugosa | reverse complement strand
ACTGTGGGCCAAACAGACGCCCTCCCTGAAAGGGAAGATTTGCATGAGCTTTCTTTGAAGCCTGGTCACCCGACCAAGAGCGGAGCCACAGCACCCGCCTGATAACAATTGCAAAAACAGACATTTTTGACAATATGGGAAGAAGGCAGCATGGCAAATGCGAGAGCCTCTTCCAAATGTTGCACCCGCTGCACCTCAGCTTGTGCACACTCACAAGTTAAACCAGTGTGCAGTGTGGCAGCGTGCTCGTGAAGAGATTGTGCCGCCATCGCAGCCGCTAGAGCCGGCCGCATGGCTGACCCAGCCAACAAGAACAGTGCCTTAGACACTGCCTCCGTGCGGTGATCGGCCGCCTCCCTAAAAGACGGCGACCCCTCCAAGGGAATGGTCGTTGCCTTATTCAGACGGGCCACTGGGGGGTCCACCGTTGGGGGTGCCCATCTCTTAGTAAAGCTATCCTCAAAGGGGTAGCGAACAGCAAAGCTCTTAGGAAAAGCAAAGGAATTTGGTGGCCGTAGCCATTCCTTGAACACCGCCTGTTCAAACACCTGATCATACGGGTAAGCCCTAGGGGACCTAGGGGGTTTAAGTGGTCCACAAACATATGTCGACTCATGCAACTCCCCTGCTTGGTCAAGCCGCATGGAGTCGCGGATATCAGTGATCAGAGCGGCCACTATCGCCTTATCACGCGAAAAAGGAGCCTCCTGATCACCTTCGCCGTCTCAGGGCAGTTCACCCTCTGATAGGACCACAGGTGTGACCACCGAGGTGCTTTCTGGATCCGAATCCTCCCCTGAGGACTGGGGGGGTGGGCATTTCTTGGGGCCCCCCAGAACCGGGTCCCCTGCCCGGGGAAAGAATTCCCCAAATACCGCCCTCAGCTGTTCCAAGGACACCCAGTTCCTGGAGTGGATTGTTGATCCGCAGGTACCCCTGCCATAGCATTGCCGGCCTCTGACATCCCAGTCTTCCGGCACCCCCACTGTGTGACCACCACCTCTACCCCACCAATCAGCCAGGGAGACCCGGGAGGATTGCACCCACCGCTACCAGCACCCAGGGAGAGCCACCTATACTTGCTGTTTTAGATGCCTCAGCACTGTGACCGGAATGAGCAATGCCAAACAACCCACTGCACTTCAAGAGCCTGCATCACCGAGGGTCAGCCATGTTGTCCAAGTGAAACCGGAAGTACCACTTCCGTTTTTAAAACACTTCCTATGACACGTGTGTAGTACCAAAAATGACCACTGGGGGCCGCCAGAGGACAGGCTGAAAACCACATGGTTACCAAACAAATGGATGCTGCCATTTAACACAAGCAGAGCTTTATAGGAAAATGGCGTGGTTGACCGCGAACGAGCGGTGATCCACCGAATGGCGGTGAACCGCTTAATGCAGTGCTCCGAATGGTCAGTGCAAGGCACGGTGATCCACACCGAATGGCGGCGAACCGCTTAACGCAATGCTCCGAACGGTCAGTGCAAGGTGTGGTACTGATAATCCTCAAAGGGGTACCACCCAGTGTGTCCCTACTAATCGGACCCCCACCAGCCGGCTACCACAGAAGCTGCCCAGGTGCCCACTCTCCGCGCCCCTAGGGCGGAAGAGGGGTCCACTCACCAATCCGACGGGCGCAGCGGGTAGCCACCCGGAGCAGACTTATCTCCCCATAGAGAGGCATGCTGCTGGCCAGGCCTCTGGACAGGCGAACCAGTTACTGGGCTCTAGTGGGTTTTAGCCACTGGCCACCCGCACGGAACGGGCGCTATGCAGTGGGCCCCCGCTAAGGGTAGCTCGCATAGTGTTGACCGGACTGGGGAAACTTTTGGATTTGAGATATCCACTATACCACCAGCCGACTTCTTGAGGAGACTGCAGATCCCATAGGGAACCAGGTCTACTCCTTGCACTAGGCAATTAAAAACTGATGTGCTATGCGGAGCAGGGGGATTATATGCTAAGGTGAGGATGCCCTCCTGGGAGGGGTCAGCCTATGCTTCTGTTTGTTTTTGCCTAGTCTACTCCTAGTGATATGAGCATAACCCCACGTGTCATAAGAAGGCTGCGTCTGTCAGTGAACGGAAGAGTAAAATAAATAAATAAAAACCCCAGAAATTAATTCTCATCATTCGTAAATGCGGCAACTTTTGCGCAAACCAATCAATAAACGCCGATTGCGTTATTTTTTA
Source organism: Glandirana rugosa (assembly GCA_018402905.1). Taxonomy (NCBI): domain Eukaryota; kingdom Metazoa; phylum Chordata; class Amphibia; order Anura; family Ranidae; genus Glandirana; species Glandirana rugosa. Next base: position 1,879,128 of record BLSH010158756.1, on the reverse strand, counting down.
CCAAAAATATGAGGAAGAATATAAATCGGCCAAAACCGATGAAAAAAAATGTTTTTTATATTTAATTTATTGGGGGATTTGTATTTTAGCAAAAAGTAAGAAAAATTGTTTTTTTTTTGCAAAATCATCGCTCTTTCAGAAATGATGCAGAGGGGATCAAATACCACCAAAAGAAAGCTCTATTTGTGGAAAAAAAAGGACGCAAATTTAGTTTGGGTACAGCGTTGCACGACCGTGCAATTGTCAGTTAAAGCGACGCAGTGCCGAATCACAAAAAGTGCTCTGGTCCTAAAGGGGGAAATCCTTCCGGGGCTGAAGTGGTTAAGCTGTAAGATGAACCCAGGACCTGCACGTTCCGAAGCTGCAGCGTTAGAGCGTTTTTGACGCTGAGCCGGCTTAACGTTGTGTACACAACGTTAAGACTCGTCAGCCGTTTCTCTGCCTCTATTTTAAATCAATGGTTCCATATGGAAGCCCATTGATTTGAATAGAAGTCGCACCAGAAGTTGGATCATGATGATCCGACTTGTGGCGCGACTTGTGTGCAGAGGGTCTTGAAGGGGAACTCCCCGCAAAAATTAAAAAAAAATTAGGTACCAGGCCCTTCAGTCTGGTATGGATTTCAAGGGGAACTCCCGCACCAAAAAAACCAGGATGGGGTCCCCCCAAAATCTATGCCAAACAATTATCCGAGCACGCAGGCTGGCAGGCCAGCAAAGGGGGTGGGGACGAGCGAGCGCCCCCTCCTGGACCGTACCAGGTCGCATGCCCTCAACATGGGGGGGGGGGTGGGTGCTTTAGGGCAGGGGGGGGCCCTGCACCCCAAAGCACCTTGTCCCCATGTTGATGAGGACAAGAGCCTCTTCCCGACAACCCTGGCCGTTGGTTGTCGGGGTCTGCGGGCAGGGGCTTATCGGAATCTGGAAGCCCCCTTTAACAAGGGGGCACCCAGATCCCAGCCCCCCACCCTATGTGAATGGTGTCCATTCACCTGGAAAAAAAAATGTCACACAAAACACACTACACAGGTTTTTTAAATATTTTATTAAATCAGCTCTGGCGTCTTCTCCCCTCTCTTCTCTGTCTCCTTCTTTATTCTGCTCTTTTGCAGGGTCTTTTGCTCTTTTGCCGCTGTCTCCCCCTCTGTCTTCTCCCTCTCTCTTCTGGAAATGTTGACTCATTGCTCTCTCCCACTCAAATTCTGGGTCCGTACTGCACTGTTGCCTTATATTGGCGTGGGACGGAGACACCCACTGATGTCATCCAGAGGCCCACCCACTTATGACGTCATATCCTGGGGCGAGGCTGTGATGTCATAAGTGGGCGGGCCTCTGCATGACATCAGCGGGTGGCACCGCCTCATGCCAATATAAGGCAACGGCGCAGTACGGACCCAGTATTTGAGTGAGAGAGAGCGACAAGTCAACATCTCCAGAAGAGAGGGGGGGGGAACCCCACGCAAAATGTTTTCTTTAATTTTTGCAGGGGGGGGTCCCCTTCAAGACCCTCTGCACACAAGTCGCGCTGCAAGTTGGATCATCATGATCTGACTTCTGGTGCGACTTCTATTTAAATCAATGGGCTCCCATAGGGAACCATTTATTTTAAATAGAGGCAGAGAAACGCAGCTGAAAGCTACGCGCACTGACGTCAATGCAAAACGCTGATAACATTTTTAACGTGGCTTTTTTCCTGGCGTCGGTATTGACGTTACAGCTCGTTTTTCAATACGCCCATTTGTATGGGGCCTTACATGTAGGAGAGAAGTGTCAGAATTGGCCTGGGTGACAAGGGGTTAATTACCATAAGTAAGGAATATACAAATAATTATTATATATTGTTTTTAAGGTAATTTTACTATATTTTCAAAAAGTGTACTCAAGCAGGTGGCCTAATAGACAAATTATTGAAGTTTGAAATTATAACCAGTAATTTCACAGTAAATAGATAAATAAGAACTATTACAGTGGGGATTGAAAGTTTGGGCACCCCAGGTAAAAATTTGTATTAATGTGCATAAAGAAGCCAAGGAAAGATGGAAAAATCTCCAAAAGGCATTAAATTACAGATTAGACATTCTTATAATATGTCAACAAAAGTTAGATTTTATTTCCATCATTGACACTTTCAAAATTACAGAAAACAAAAAAATGACGTCTTCAAAAGTTTGGGCACCCTGCAGAATTTATAGCATGCACTGCCCCCTTTGCAAGGCTGAGACCTGCCAGTGCCATGGATTGTTCTCAATCATCATCTGGGAAGACCAGGTGATGTCAATCTCAAAGGTTTTAAATGCCCAGACTTATCTGACTTTGCCCCAACAATCAGCACCATGGGATCTTCTAAGCAGTTGTCTAGAAACCTGAAACTGAAAATAGTTGACGCTCACAAAGCTGGAGAAGGCTATAAGAAGATAGCAAAGCGTTTTCAGATGTCAATATCCTCTGTTCGGAATGTAATTAAGAAATGGCAGTCATCAGGAACAGTGGAAGTTAAAGCAAGATCTGGAAGACCAAGAAAAATATCAGACAGAACAGCTCGCAGGATTGTGAGAAAAACAATTGAAACCCCACGTTTGACTGCACAATCCCTCCAGAAAGATTTGGCAGACACTGGAGTTGTGGTACGCTATTCCACTATAAAGAGATACTTGTACAAATATGGTCTTCATGGAAGAGTCATCAGAAGAAAACCTCTTCTACGTCCTCACCACAAAAATCAGCGTTTGAACTTTGCAAATGAACATATAGACAAGCCTGATGCATTTTGGAAACAAGTTCTGTGGACCGATGAGGTTAAAATTGAACATTTTGGCCGGAATGAGCAAAGGTACGTTTGGAGAAGAAGGGGCACAGAATTTAATGAAAAGAACCTCTGTCCAACTGTTAAGCATGGGGGTGGATCAATCATGCTTTGGGGTTGTATTGCAGCCAGTGGCACAGGGAACATCTCACGAGTAGAAGGAAAAATGGATTCAATAAAATTTCAGCAAATTTTGGATGGTAACTTGATGCCATCTGTGAAAAAGCTGAAGTTAAAGAGAAGATGGCTTCTACAAATGGATAATGATCCTAAACACACCTCGAAATCCATGGGGGATTACATCAAGAGGCGTAAACGAAAGGTTTTGCCATGGCCTTCACAATCTCCTGACCTCAACATAATTGAAAATCTATGGATAGACCTTAAAAGAGCAGTGCGTGACAGACAGCCCAGAGATCTCAAAGAACTGGAAGACTTTTGTAAGGAAGAATGGCAAAAGATACCTCAAACAAGAATTGAAAGACTCTTGGCAGGCTACAAAAAGCGTTTACAAGCTGTGATACTTGCCAAAGGGGGCAGTACAAGATATTAACTCTGCAGGGTGCCCAAACGTTTGCAGACGCAATTTTTTTGTTTTCTGCTATTTTGTAAATGATGGAAATAAAATCTAACTTTTGTTGACATATTATAAGAATGTCTAATCTGTGATTTGATGCCTTTTGGAGATTTTTCCATCATTCCTTGGCTTCTTTATGCACATTAATACAATTTTTTACCTGGGGTTCCCAAACTTTCGATCCCCACTATATCTTATAACATATAGCATAATAATATATGATTTAGCTTGATTAAAACAGTACCTTTTCAGCAGCAGCATTTTCTCTCTCTTAACTTTGTGAGAAAAACACAGGATTATGAGTAAATTTTATACACATAGGGGTTGATTTATTAAAGTTTGAAAGTGCAAAATTTGGTGCATTTTTGCACTAGGCCCCTATTTCAACAGTGCCCAAAAAAACAATTTTACATTTAAGAAATCAGCATTAGTGTGTCATTTATTCCTGGAAACAAGTATATTTTTTAAAAATATTTTTTTAATTCAAATTAATCATATTGGGGTGTTGTTGCTGTATCTAGGCCAAGCTGAATGTAGAGGTTTAAAAGTGAATTACACATCCAAAATAATGAAATGCAAGAATACAATGTCACTGACGCCGTCCATGAAAACTGTATTTTTCTGTAATAGCACCAGCCAGTGGTGGCTGGTAGGCTTTTTTTTTTGGGGGGGGGCGGCTGGTGGGTCACCCATACCATCTCGCGGTCGGTCATCCAGCCCCGCACTTACCCCATCTAGTTTGCAGGCGGGCAGCGCTCCTACAGGTGACTGGCGGCAGTTGGCGTCTCCTCCTCCTCTGCATCACAGCGGCTTCTGCCGTGCGTCTTCTCCCTCCTCCTCCTAGGCGTCCAATAGGATTGCCTGTTCTTTCAGCCAATCAGGTGACAGGGGGTCTCATGGACCAGTGTGAAAATAGCGAATAATCATTACCTATTGTCACACAACAGGGCAGGCTTGGAGCGCAGTGCTGTGCGCCCCGAGCCAACCCTTTTTTGAAGCCTGTTAGAGAATCTGGCTCTAATCACGTGCTTCAAAAAAGATCACCCCCTCATTGCAATCCATGCGTCCGGTGCCCTGTATGTAGATTAGGGGGCCGGACGCATGGATGGCCCTGCGACCCTAATGGACGGGCCACCACTGCTAAAGGCATCTTCCAAGAATGTCATTTAAAACATTCATATTTTTTCCATGTTGCTGAAATTGTACCAGAAGGACCTATTACCCGCTGTACTGTATTTTGCTTTGTTAAATGTACCCCATGGCAGTGCCCAGATCCCCATTCCCTTTTTTTGTCAACACATTACCTATTAGCCTTGAAAATGGCCAGAATTTAGTATCAGGATTTGTCACATTATAGACCTCACCGGCATTCACAGCTAAGTTTGGGCTTTGCAGATTTCAAGCAGGACTTGATGACCCCCTGCAAGGTGGACTTCTTAACATGCATAGATGGGGAGCAGTGGGAGGGCTGTGTGCGGGATTTGAGCAGTACAGCAGTGAGCACCATGCAGTACTGCTACATATCAGCAAAAAATTTGACTTATTTAATCAGGATGAGAAAGAGTGAGCAACGTGAAGGCCTTCCTGTGGCCACACAGAATGTCTACAACACCTACATGGAGCTAATATTGAGTACACCAAATAGCCTCAGTGCGCGTGTGTGTGTGTGTATGTATATATATATATATATATATAATGTTACCAAAAGTATTGGGACACCTGCCTTTACTCGCACATGAACTTTAATGGCATCCCAGTCAAAGCAAGGTCCATAAAGACATGGATGAGCAAGTTTGGAGTGGAGGAACTTGACTGACCTGCACAGAGTCCTGACCTCAACCTGATAGAACACCTTTGGGTTGAATTAGAGCGGAAACTGCGAGCCTGGCCTTCTTGTTCCACATCAGTGCCTGACCTCACAAATGCACTTCTGGAAGAATGGTCAAACATTCCCATAGACACACTCCTAAACCTTGTGGACAGCCTTCCCAGAAGAGTTGAAGCTGTTATAGCTGTAAAGGGTGGGCCAACTCAATATTGAACCCTACTGACTAAGACTGGGATGCCATCAAAGTTCATGTGCGTGTAAAGGTAGGTGTCCCAATACTTTTGGTAATGTTGTGTGTGTATATATAAAAAAATAAAACTCCTTTTAATTAAAACATGTGTTATCTGTGCCCCATGACCATTGCTTGAAAATGACCAATCAGCCCTGAAAAAGAGTACTTGTTATCCCCTGAAACGCATTGTCTTTTAGATAAAGATGTCTAATAAATACAGTAGATTATTCATATTCTTATGTCATCCCTGCTATATTTTACTGTTAATAGGTGCAGCTTGTTATAGCTCAGTGATATTATAATATATTAAATGTAATCATTATAAAATACTGTTCCCTGGCTGTTTTTATTTGACATTTTAAAGCTGTTTTCAATGCATTCCAAATTCAAAGCAGAACTCCAGTCAAGACATATTCTTTATTTAAGAGGGTGTTAAAACTTCTGTAAGCTTTTTATTGCTTTCTGTGTCTGGGGTTCCACTTTAAACAGTTTTTTTAATACTATTTTTTAAATGTCATTAGATTAAACCACTGCTTGCTCAGGGGTAACTAAATTGTATGCTTATGTATGGGAATTAGTACATGGAAGATGGCTCCATCCCTGAGATCATCCAATGTATTTGTGAACTGCAATGTAATTCCTTCTCACTTTTAGACCTAATAAATATATTTGTGTCTACTCCAGAATGTAAAAGCATCTTCAATATCTTCTAAGCAACTTGAATGTCAAAGGGTGTAAACTGTTTTGTACGTTGCCTCTGTCCTAGTTAATTTGCACATCATCCACAAGGAGGCGGTATAACATATGCGATACACACAGAAGGCATCTATGCTTCTTCTGCAGGCAGCACACACAACACCATAATCAACAAAGTGCAGTAATCACTATTCATTACTTTGTAGTGTTTAAAACAAAAACATATGATTGCATATTTGTTGGTGACTTGTAGCATTGTCACCCCATAATACAGCGTGCCCAAATAATGCAAGTACCAATATTGTGTGTCCAATCACAGCTGAGCACACAATATCGGTAAATAGGAAATGCCGGTTATCAGCATTCCTCTCCTCACACTGATAGCGCTCAAGGAGAGGAGAGCCCATAAGCTGCATTCCTCAGTGGGGAAATGTACACAGATAATCAGTGCCCTGATTATAATAATAATAAACTTCTTTTTATATAGCGCCTTTAAAGGTGGCTTCTCAAAGCGCTTTACAAGGAAAACACAAGAAATACACAGGATAGCATAACATAAGGGATAAAAGGGACAATTAAGTGAAAGCTTGTCTAAAGAAAAATGTTTTTAGATTTGATTTGAATGAGTTTAGAGAAGAGGACTCGGACATTCTTAGGAAGTGAATTCCATCGTTTTGGAGCATAGCAGAAGACTCGGTCATCCATTTAATGTAGGTGAGTAGGGGGGACACACAGTAGACCAGAATTTGAGGAGCGGAGGTTACGAGGGGGGGGAGGGAGTTGAAAAAAGTTCAGAGAGATAATGGGGTGCCAAGCCACGAAGAACCTTGTAGGTGAGCAAGAGGATATTAAAGTCTATATGAAACCTGACGGGTAGCCAGTGCAAGGACTCCAGGATAGGGGTAATATGATCACTTGTACCAGACCTAGTCAGGATTCTGGCTGCAGAATTTTGAACATATTGGAGGCGATTTATGATGGATTTAGGTAGACCAGCAAGTAGAGCATTGCAGTAGTCAAGACAAGTGTATGGATCAGCTTTTCAGCTACAGTGTATGATAGCATGGGATGCAGCCGAGCAATGTTTCTCAAGTGGGAAAAAGATGTTCTGACATTTTGTACATGTGGCTCAAAGGTTAGACTAGCATCAAAGATCACCCCTAGATTTTTCAATTTAGACTGAAGCTCAAGTACAGTGCCATCTATAGATAAGCTATTAGGACTGGCCTTACGTAATTGCTGGGGGTGCCAATAAGCATGACTTCAGTCTTGTCACAGTTTAATTGAAGGAAGTTTTGGGCCATCCAAGTTTTTATATCACAAATACAGTTAGATAGGAGAGAAGCAGCCAAAGTAGAATCTGGTTTAGTGTGGATGCATATCTGAGTCTCATTAGCAAAGAAGTGATACTTGAGCCCATGTGATCTAAGCAGTTGGCCAAGTGGAAACATGTAAATGCTAAAAAGTAAGGGACCCAAGATTGAGCCCTGAGGAACTCTGTACTTGACTGGGCCAACTTCAGACTGGAATCCACCAAGAGAAACGAAGTGACAGCGATCAGTAAGATATGACTTAAACCATTTCAGAGCCAATTATGAGACTCCAAATATGAGAATTTCAAGATTGTGGTCTACAGTATCAAAGGCAGAACTAAGATACAGTAGAATAAGAATAATTAGTGAGCTGGAATCAGAAGCTAAAAGGTCGTTACTGACTTTGACCAAGGCGGTTTCTGTGATGTGCAGCTGCCGAAAACCAGATTGGAGGGGTTCAAATAGATTATTTCAAGTCAGGTGATTATGTAACTGAGATGTCACAGCCCGCTCAAGGATCTTGGCAAGGAAGGGTAAGTTATAAATTGAGCGAAAATTGTTTATATTGTCTAGGGCCATGTTTTTTGGTACCGGGGTGATGGCGGCAGTTTTGAGAATTGTTGGTACAAAAACAGTGCTAAGGGAATCATTTATGGTATTGAGGATAATGGGGTATAGATAACCTAAACAGGATTTAAAAAAGATTATCAGTGCAGCCCCATTAGTGCTGCCCTCCAGTTCCCATCAGTGATGCCTGTCAGTGCCCATCAGTGCTGCCAATCAGTGCCTATAAGTGATGCCTGTCAGTGCCCATCAGTGATGCCTGTCAGTGCCCATCAGTAGACTTATGCACAATGGGAAATGTTGTCTTGTTTCATTTCATTTTCATTTGTAAAATACATAATTTCGTTCTGTTATATTCGTTATGTTAAGTTAATTCATTTTAAGATAATTTGTTATTTCTGTAGGGTATTGATATTCATTATAACATATTGATTCATTTTCGGATGATTGATTCAGTATTTATGTGTGTATATACAGTATATTCATGATAATGATTCATAGTTCGGAAAGTCGTTTGTTTATTGAATCCATTAAGACACACAATGACAATATCTCTTCTCCTCTGCTCAAATACAACACAACACTCTGCTCACCCAGGTCTCAGGAACACACATTGCCAGTAATCCAACCTCCAGCACAAAATGAATCAGCTGATTGGACTGTAAGATTTTGTTGACCTTTTGTCTCATTAAACTAATGAATTAACAAATCATGCCACATTCATTCATTATTTTCGCTATAATTTGTTTCGTATTAGTTGAAATTCCTTAATATTTTTCTTCTGCCATTCTGATGAAAAATTTGGCTGCATTTTGATTCTTTGCAAAACAAATTGCACATGTCTACCGATCAGTGCCTCCTCATCAGTACCACCTATTAGTGCCTATCAATGCTGCTTAAGAGAACCCATCAGTGCCTATAAGTACTGCCTAGTTAAGTTGGCCCATCATTAATCTACGGGGGTGGAGTGAAATGCATTGGGGCCTGGCCTGGCTGGAGCCCAGGCTGAGACTGTCACACTTTCTTACCTGGAGTTTGCAGAGGTGTGCAGCTTATATGGACATTTTCTTCCCTGTACATTGCTGTCAGGAGTCGGGACGAGCTCCATCCTAGCCTTCACACACAGTGGCCAGCTTCATTGATTTGGAGTCCTACAGCCTGAGCTGCTTCAACAATTTTGGTTTGGGGTCACAGAACAAGATGTAACGTTTTTGGACATGTGTGTCTGTGACAGACCCAACTGGGACATGGGCTTTTGGAGGGGACTGCAGGCTAGCCTCTTGCCTACGGGCCCTGGCATTTGAGGGGGCTCTAATCTCTGGGAGATGTGTGCCTGCGGGACCTTTGGAGTAGTATTTCTCAAGCCCATGTCTCCACGAAACACACAGACTCTGGGAACTGGAGGATACAGATACAGCTTTGAGGCCTCTATGCCCAAACCTTGACTGCTTCA
>BLSH010158756.1:1823192-1834154 GCA_018402905.1 Glandirana rugosa | reverse complement strand
GGGGGGGGGGGGGGGGGGGCGGGGTGTGGCAGGGGGCAAGATGGAGAGCTGTAGAGTCCCACCAGTGGCTACCCCGGGACAATGTCGTGAAAGTCACAGAGTTGTGTGCCGGTCGTCGGGCCCCCTTCATGCCCCTAAAAAGGGGGGGAAGGCAGGCGCTCACTTACCAGTCCGATGCCACGGTAGCCACCCAAATGCAGACTTTCCGCCCTTGATGGCGGTATGCTGCAGGCCCAAAGTCGCCCTGCCGAATCGCATCGGTAAAGGGGACCAAACAGGGGAATTTCACCCCGGGCCGCCCACACGGAACGGGCAAGATGCGGCGGGTCCCCCACAGTGGGACTGGCTTCGCATCATGTCGGTCAGGTCAGGGAAAGTACAGAGCTCCAGGACTCTCTATGCCCCGACCGGCTTCTTGATAGTAGATCATCTTGATTGTAGTGAAAATAAGTAAAAAATAAAAGTAAAAAGTGGTCACAATAGGACCACAGTTCCCCTATAGAAGGGAAGCCAGGTCAACCCCTTGCGAACTAGGCATTGAAACTGAAGAGCTATACTGTGAGGGGGTTTGATGTAGGAAGAGAGGACGGCCCCCAGGGGAGGGGCCAGCTGATTCTTTTCCCTGCCTAGTTAACTCCTAGTGGGACGAACAAAAAACCCCACAAAGTCAATGAAGAGCTGCGTCTGTCAGTGAACGTAAGGAGAAAATACGCCGCATGTCAAGTATAGTATAAAAATTCAAGACATTCATATGCATGATGCAGTAGGTTACAGTGGAGCCTGCAAATCAAGCAAATTTAGTGTGCGATATTAGTCCTCTTCAGCCCTGGAAGGTTTTACCCCCTTAATGACCAGGCCACTTTTGCGATACAGCACTGCGTTATTTTACCTGACAATTTCGTGGTCGTGCGATGCTGTACCTAGATAAAATGTATGTCTTTTTTCACCACAAATAGAGCTTTCTTTTGGTGGTATTTGACCACCTCTGCGGTAGAGCTGCAAGATTAATCGTAGGGCCTCATACACACGGGCCTATTAGCAAAAGGCCAGGACCGACATCAGGCAAAAATCTGAGTCAAAAAACGTGATTTTGTCTGTGTTTTGCATCGGCGTTAATGAGCATCGGCGTCAATAGGCGTTTTTAAAAAAAAACAAAAAAAAAACATTCCTCTACTATTTTTTAACCTGAAACCACCGGCGCTAAAAACGCTGGTTAACATCGCTACGGCATTAATGCACGTTAGTGAGTGTTATGACGGCTCAGCATCAAAAACGCCATAACGTTACAGCCTCGGAACACGCTGGCTGTGGGTTCTGCTTTCAGCTCACTAACGCTGACGCCATCTACAGCGCAAAAACGTCTGCGTTTTTATGAGGCCATTGAAAAACATGGAGAGCTGCAAAAAACAATGCAATGTTCTGTTCTAGATCAAAGGAAGTCTGTAAAATGAGGTCAATTTAACAACTTAACACCAAACCTTTTTTCTGGCACTTGTTGATTTCAAGTTAAAATCATTATTTTTTGATAGATAACTACTTAGAACTCTCAAAAATTTTATATATATATATTTTTTTAGCAAAGACCCTAGAGAATAAAATGGTGATTGTTGCAATATTTTATGTCACACTGTATTTGCGCAGTGGTCTTTCAAACAAAATTTTTGGGGAAAAACAAAACAGTGGTTAGCCCAATTTTTTTGTATAATATGAAAGATGATGTTACACCACGAGAATTGTGATGATCTTTATTCTAAACAAAAAAATCAAATTTTGGCCAGAATTGTGCAGCTCTACTCTGCGGTTTTTATTTTTTGCGCTATAAACAAAAAAAGACTGACAATTTAGAAAACAAAACAATATTTTTTACTTTCTGCTATAATATATTAATACAATACAAAAAATAAAAAATAAAAAAATAATAATCTCTTCATAAATTTAGGCCAATATGTATTTTGCTACTTATTTTTGGTAACAAAAAATCCCAATAAGCATATATTGATTGGTTTGCGCAAAAGTTATAGTGTCTACAAACTACAGGTATGTTGTTTCACGTAATAGAGTCGGCCTGCTGCAGTATAAATGCGGTGGGCGGTCTTTAACCACTTCCGTACCGCCGGACGTCATATGACGTCCTTGGGTTTGAGTGGTGATATCTGAATTCAGATACCGTTTTTTTCAGCAGGCGATCCTGAAAAAGATAAAAGTGGTCTTAGCGGCGGATTCGCCGCAAGATCACTTATCAGCTGCGGGAGAGGTCCCCCCCCCTCCGCTTCCGATCCGTCCCCCTCAGTGTCCGTGAGCCAATTGAGCGGCTGAAGCCACTCACTCGGCTCCATAACATGGCGGGGCGGAAATGACGTCAGAAGTCACGTCCGCTCAACGGTCTTAAAGGGCCCATTTTTTTTTTTGGGCTGTCATTTTTTTCAGATTTTTTTTTTTTGCATTTTAGTGTAAATATGAGATGTGAAGTCTTTTTGACCCCGGATCTGATATATAAGAGGATCTGTCATGTTTTTTTCTATTACAAGGAATGTGTACATTTCTTGTAATAGGAATAAAAGTGATCACATTTTTTTTTTTAAAAAGAACAGTGTAAAAATAAAAAGCAAAATAAATAATTAAAAAAAAAAATTTAAAGCGCTCCATCCCACCGAGCTCGCATGCAGAGGCGAACGCACACGCAAGTCCCGCCGACATATGAAAACGGTGTTCAAACCACACAAGTGAGGTATCGTCGTGATCATTAGAGCGAGAGCAATAATTTTAGCACTAGATCTCCTCTGTAACACAAAACTGCTAACCTGCAGAATTTTTTAAACGTCGCCAATGGAGATTTTTAAGTTGCAAAATTTGTCGCCACTCCGCGAGCGAACGCAATTTTGAAGCATGACATGTTGGATATCATTTAACTCGGCGTAATATTATCTTTCACAATATGGAAAACAATTGGCCTAACTTTACTGTTTTCTTATTTTTTAACTAAAAAAAACTGAATTTATCAAAAAAAAAAAAAACACGCTTGGAAGACAGCTGCACAAATACGGTGTGACAAAGTTTTGCAATGACCGCCATTTTATTCTCTAGGGTGTTAGAAAAAAAATATATAATGTTTGGGGGTTCTAAGTAATTTTATAGCACAAAAAAAGTTTTTTTAACTCTTAAGCACAGAACCCAAAAAACAGGCTTGGTCTTGAAGTGGTTAAGCTGTTAAACTAAAAAATAAGCCAAATTTCCTTAATTTTTTTTTTCCGGGGCGACTTTGATCTGACTTTACACTAAATGGACCTAAGTTGCATCAGAAGTCGCACCAAAGTAGTGCAGGCACCTTTTCAAAATCACTGTGACTAAGTTGCACCGATCTAAACATTCTCGCTATTGAAAAGCATGTCCAAGGTCGCATGACAGAAGTGTGAATGGAGCTTTAGTCTCCCCCTAAAACTAAATCTAACACTGGCCCTTTCAGACCATATTCATTGCGGTTTGTTCCGGTAACAAGTACGTCATTGCAACACACCAGACACTCATTTTTAATGGCACCCCAACAAGCTAAGGCAACACGTCTTGTACACTGCAATGCATTGTTATGTACTGCATTCAAAAATGGTGCATTTACATTTTTCAGTCCATCTTCAGGTGTTGGCAGCCCATTCAAATGACAGCTTGCATTAATGCAATATGCAGCTCTACTAGTTATATTCATCTCATACATTCCTGGAAAAAGCCTGGAGTATGCTGCGGATGCAGCAGCAAAAACCACCTGGTTGAGGGATATCAATGTAGATATGCTACATGGACATATTCTATCATGTGACATATACTGCTGGAAAGTTCTGAATAGGCCCTAAATCCGTAATTCCCCCTGTAACCACTACACTAATATAAATATAACCCTTATCTTCCATGTTAAAAAATCTTTTTAACGACATTCAAATGTTCTGAGAACTTTCATATGAATTTTTGTTTTGTAAATTCTACTTGTGTATACCCAGCTAAACTTTCCCTGTAAATGTAACACTAATAAAGCCGTAACCCCGATCCTAAAATGAACCCTCCCATAATCCCAACCTTTACATAAAGGGAATTTAACCCCTTACATATACATCTCTTGCACTGGAATACTCTTCTCCAAAAGATAATGGCATCAGACTCTCAACTTTGGTTTCAATCTATATCTTGTAACATATTCACTGTTAAGCTGAAAGAAGTGTTTGGAAAAAAAGCCTTAAAATATTCTCTTTTACAAGTTATGAGCCTCAATCCCCTGTAGTTTTAGGGCTCAATTACACTGTAGTTTAGTATGGCACAGAGGACAAGGCACATCCACACTGACAATGGACCACAGTACAGGCAGTCCCCGAGGTTCAAAGACAAGAGTTGTGAACGACTCCTACTTACAAACGGAAGTGGCGTGATGTCACTGCTGGTCGCTTGCACTTCACACTGGTCCCAGATACCGCCAAACAGCCATCTTGCAGCGCTGGACACATCCCACACTGCAGTACTGCATGGCCACAAGAGCCCCAAGTTACACGACTGCATGCTCAGAAGCGCCTGGAACATCCCACATCACTGCACATGCTGGAGTTAAATTTAAAATGCACCTGTTCCTATTTACAAAAAAATTCAACTTAAAAAACAAACCTATCTTGATCGTAACCCGGGGACCGCCTGTAATGTGACCTTTAAGGCCTTGTTCACACCACGTGCAGAGACATCAGTTTTTCAGTACGTGTTCGGCAAGAGCTCAAAGAAAACAATGGTTCTCTACGTGCCCTGTTCACACCACAACACTTGTATCACGTGAAGATTTTTTATGAGTAGGAATCTGCAACGGGTATACAATTTTCTGCACAGAAAAAAAACTGACATGACATTAACATTAGTGTGAACAGAGCATATAAACTAACGAGCATAAACAAACTGATGTCAATGTTCATAAAAACTGGCGCGCATGAAAACATATCTCTGCAAGTGAAAAATGTGGTTTTACAATCTTAACCTTAATGGTTTCGTCCACTGATGGACCAGGCTATGGTTTGCTATATACCTTCTCAACAAAAGATAAATGCCATAAACCTGCACAGTATAGTGTGCCATATGGTATATACATGTGCCATATGATATATACAAGTACTGCTCCCATTAATTAGTGAGCCCTGTGCACAGGTTCTCAATTTCATGACCCAGTCATGGCTCTCTTACCTGCTGTTCCTCGTCCAGTTCCGAGACCCTCTTCACATCACACTTGTTCAAAACAACAATTAAAGGCTAAAAGGAAAAGTAAAAAATTATCTTAATCACTTGCTAACAACACTTATTTATCTGAATTCAACATTATGAAGGACAAACCTTATTGGCAAAGAGAGGACGGATGTTGTTGAAGAGCTCCAGCTGCTCCTCCATGGTGTGACCACACTGTTCAGAGATGTCCATGACATAGAGGACGGCAGCACGAAGGTGAGCCAGAGCAGTGATAGCTTGCATCTCAATGGTGTTCCTCTCCTCCAGGGGGTGATCCAGAATACCCGGTGTGTCCACTACCTGCAATGTACCACAGGGAGGATTTGTACTTAAAGTGAATCATGTTGAGTTTTTATTTAACCTTGTGATACTGAAGTGAATTCTGACATACATTCTTTCTTTAGAGATAAAAAAAAAAAAAAAAGGGTCTCACAAAAAGCGAGAACCAATGCCTTTACAGGTGCAGCAGCCATGCGCACTCAAACAACAGCTCCGTCAGAGGAATATGGAGAAAGGGGCAGAAACTCAGCACATGGCAGGATCAAAATAAAAGTTGAAGGCTTTATTAGAACATAGGGTTAAAAATCCAAAGATTCAGGCAGCTGGAAACTGCCTTTGGTGCCATTTAAAAGTTATCAGTACGCAAGGTATGAATTATAGTACCTTTTAAAAGCGCAAAAACTAACCTGCCAGCGGAGGTATTTATAATCCATGTGCCCCACAAATAATGACTTGGTGGTAAATGCATATGGCTGCACCTCTACGTCTGCTCTGGTTACCTGAAAAACAAAGAGCAATCATTCAAGAGATCACTACAACCATCTATTAAAAACTCATTTTTTCTAACGGCTTAAATTATATCAGTATGCTACTGTGCACATTATACAACGCACAATACCACATGACAAAAAAGAAACCAGTTATGACTGAGCTTAGCAAGGGTGAGAATATTCCAGTGTAACTATTTATACAGAGCAGGCTTACTTACAAAGTTTTACATCGTACATAAGAACAGGAATGGAGGAGACATCTTCCAATGGGGGCACTTGTTCCAGTGACAACTGTCTGAAAGAGCAGTTTGGAAGGAGATCCTCTCACTTCCTGTTGAGCCTACAAGTGAAGGGAAACCTCCCTAATGAGGCCAAATAAAACAACTTACCTGACAGTTGTTTTAACCCTCCCCCACTCTATCCAAAATGGAAAAAGTTTTGGCTCATTTTGGAGCATATCAAGCCATATCTAAATTCTACCTTTTGGAGTCAGGGAGGCTCTGCTGTGTGAGAGCCTGGCATATGATGCTTCATAGAAATATTTGTTTGAGCTAAGATTAATAACAAGCAGTCGGGCTTCTCGCACAGGCTCACAGCACATGCCATGCTGAAGTGGGTGAAAATCTTAATACTGGGCAAGGTCAGACTCATAAGATAATCATACTCTGATTCACACATATATTTTTCTGGCGTGGAGTTACCAGGTAACAGTTTCTACATTAGGATAGTGACATGTTTGCTTGAGAGAAATATGTAGGCTGTGATTGTTGGTTGGTGAGCTGTTTCAGGCTTTGATACTTGGAGTAACTAAACTACAGATGGGAAGCAGCAAGAGGAGTATGAAATCCTGAGCAGTACAATTGTTCTGGATCAATGATAAAGTAGTACTTTAACCAGCAGATCAGAACAGCAGCCTGGTAACTAGCACTTTCAGAAGGTGCTGGCAATAGCAGCCCTTATATTTCTCTAATTACAGGTTTACTTTAACAGTTTATGCATCGCTGCCATCATACTTGCAGTGTGCCTCTTGTGACAGACTCCCTGAAATGCACCAAAATCCACCAAACACAAACATTTCGCACTGGGGTTGATTTACTTAAAACTGGAGAGTGCAAAATTTTGTGCAGCTGTGCACAGAAACCAATCAGCTTCCAGGTTTTTTTGTGAAAGCTTCATTGAACAAGCTGATGTTAGAAGCCGAATGGCTACCATGCACAGCTGCACCAGCTTTTGCGCCCTCCAATTGTAGTAAATCAACCTCACCGTGCCAATGTAATTGACAAGTATTTGACCAACAGGGGAACATTGCAATGTAAAATCATTCTACTATATTGTAAATGGAATTCCTGCCTAAAACTATGCTTAAAATGGCCCCTGTCCCCTCTTGCTACCTATCCTGCTTAAAAAAGATCTGTATACATATCTTTTGTTCCAGTCATGTGGTTACATTTCAGCAAGTGGTGGCTGCAGGGGACAGGAGGGAGTCCTTGACAATGGCTAGGAATTCCACAAGCCGTGGCGTCGCCCATAGCCATTGGTGGAGCTCCTTCCTCTCTCCTGCAGCTGCTGCTCACATTTACAGGGAAGATGGAGCTGTTGAATCATGTGCCTGGACCAAAGCGGATTAACCACTTCAGCCCCAGAAGGATTTCACACTTTAGGACCAGAGCACTTTTTGCGATTTGGCACTGCGTCGCTTTAACTGACAATTGCGCGGTCGTGCAACGTTGTACCCAAACAGAATTTGCGTCCTTTTTTCCCCACAAATAGAGCTTTCTTTTGGTGGTATTTGATCATCGCTGCGTCATTTCTGATCGCCGCTATAAACAAAAGAAGAGCGACAATTTTACAAAAAAACCCAAATTTCTTACTTTTTGCTAAAATACAAATCCAAAAAAACATTTTTTTAATCGGTTTTGGCCGATTTATATTCTTCTTCATATTTGTGATAAAAAAAAAAAAATTAAAAAAAAAAAAAAATCGCAAATCGGCATTTATTGATTGATTTGCGCAAAAGTGGCCGCATTTACGGATGATAATTAATTTCTGGGGTTTTTATTTTTTTTTTTTTTACTAGTAATGGCGGTGATCTGCGATTTTTAGCAGTACTGCAATATTGGGGCGGACATGTCGGACCATTTTGACACTTTTTTGGGACCATTGGCATTTATACAGCGATCAGTGCTATAAAAATGAACTGATTACTGTGTAAATACCATTGGCAGTGAAGGGGTTAACCTGCAGGGGCGCTCTAAGGGTTAACTGTGTTCCCTGGGCGTGTTCTAACTGTGTGTGGGCTGCCCTAGCAGGGGAAGGAAAGTGATCACAGCTTCCATGTAGAGGAAGGCTGTGATCACAGCCCTTCCCCCTCTCACAGAACGGAGGTCCGTGTTTACTTTAAGTGCGGGGGGGGGGGTGCATTGCGGGTAGCCGGCGGCGATAGAGTCCGCCGCCGCGCGCTTACAGTGCGCGATCTCACGGTTTGCGATATCGAGCCACTTTGTCGCTGTCAACCTGCGGTTGACGGTCGGCAAGTGGTTAGAAAAAAAGGTTGGTATCCACTTCTTGATTACATAGGTGAGGAAGAATAGGTAGTAGGAGGCAGGGAACAGTTTTAACCACTTCACACAAATCAACGTACCTGTACGACGGTCGGGAGAAGTGGATTTATCGGGGTATAGCCTGAAGCTGCAGGCTATACCCCGGTACTGTTTTTCAGAGCGGGCGGTCAGCTATCTGGTAACAACGGGCGGTCCAGCTAGGCAGCCGCTCAGCCGTTGTCCCAGGCAGCGGGAGGTAACACCCCCCTCCCGGGGCTCTTCCCTGGTCCCCCATCCCACCGGGAGACTGGAGCATCCATCCGGCACGTCCACTGGCTGTGAGGAGTCCCGACAGAAGCCGGAATCAGCTCCGATTGGGTCTCCTTTGTGAAATTCGGGAAGCAACGTCATAATCTCTCCATAAAGGGTACCTGTCACCCCCTATTACTGTCACAAGGGATGTGTACATTTCTTGTGACAGCAATAAAAGTAATCAGATTTTTTTTTAATCACTTCAATACCAGGCACTTAGAACACTTCCCGTCCAGACCAATTTTCAGCTTTCAGCGCTGTTGCGATTTGAATCAGAATTGTGCGGTCGCGCGATGCTGTACGCAAACAAACTTTTTATCATTTTGTTCCCACAAATAGAGCTTTCTTTTGGTGGTATTTGATCACCCCTGCGGTTTTTATTTTTTGCGCTATGAATAAAAAAAGATCGAAAATGTTGAAAAAAAAATACATTTTTCTTTGTTTCTGTCACAAAACTTTGTATAAGTACATTTTCTCCTTCACTGACGGGCACTGATATGGCTACACTGATGGGCACTGATGAGGCAGTACTGATTGGCACGGATGATGGGGCACATATGCAGCACTGACGGGCGGCACTGGTGCATATAGCACTGATAGGCATCATATATGGACACAGTGCCATCCCTACAGTGCACTGTATTGCCCTTACCTGGTGGTCTAGTGGGGGCTCCCTGGTGGTCCTGGGCGGCCTCCATGTTCCCTCCCTGGTGGTCCTGAGCGGCCTCCTCATGGTGTCCGGGGGGGGGGGATGGGCTCCCTGGTGGTCCAGTGGGGTGATCCTGAGGGTGGCTGTGATCAGGAGAGCAGCCGATCAGTTCTCCACTGCTCAGGTGCAGACCTGAGCAGAGGAAAAGCCGATAAACGGCTCTTCCTATTTACACTGTGATCAGCCGTGACTGGTCACGGCTGATCACATGGTAAAAGGCTTCTGATGGGCGCGCGATCGCGGATTATCCTGAGGACGTCAATAGACGTCCAGTCAGGATAATGAACCACCCGCCCGGACGTCATTTGTTAATAAGCCGGGCGGGAAGTGGTTAAAGGAACAGTGCTAAAAGAAATAAAACAAAAAAGATTTTTTAAAGTGCCACCGTCCCAGCGAGCTCGCGCAGCAAAGAAAACGCATACATAAGTCGCGCCCGCAAACGTGTTCTAATCACACGTGAGGTATCGCCACAATCGTCAGAGTGTGAGGAATAATTATAGCAAAAGACCTCCTCTGTAACTCTAAGTACCGTCGTTTTTCACCATTTCACGAGTGTGCGCAATTTTCAACTTTAACATGTTTGGTATCTATTTAGTCTGCGTAATATCCTGTTTCACAAAATACAAAAAAATTGGGCTAACTTTACTGATTTCTTATTTTTTAATTAAAAAAGTGTATTGTTTCTTTTAAAAAAAAATTGCGTTTGAAACTGTACAAATACCGCATGACATAAAATATTGCAATGACCGCCATTTTATTCTCCAGAGTCTTTGCAAAAAAATATGTCTAATGTTTGGGGGTTTTAAGTAATTTTCTAGCAAAAAATACTGATTAGAAAATAAGTGTCAGAAATGGCTCCATGGCTGAAGTGGTTAAGCATAGTTTGTGTTAGGCAGCAAAAACACTTTAAAAGTATAACTCATGCTTTATTATCACTTTATATAGTTCATGTGAGTGACCCATTTCCATTTAAAAAACAATATGGCCACTGGATGTTCTATAATATACTGTAGTAATAATAGCTGCATACAGTAAGCAACACTGCATATTGTGGTTGTGTTCCCGTATACTACAGTGTTATAGTTGTAGTCGGTTAGTCTCCTTCGGAACATAAGTAACTTTTTTATATTCTGAAGACTCACCGTCTCTTCGTGAACCGGACTAAGAAAAATTATACCTTTCAGTGGGTATAACGACGACCTTGTGTTGGTGTTATACGTCACAACGAATGACATACGTCGATAATAATGATGTCATATAATATCTTGTAGGTCACCGGTATAACAAAAAATTTACCTTTACCCAGTGAGTGTACTTGATATATTTCACTATTATTTCGTACTCAATATGAAAATTTCACAAAAACGACGGATTGTGTTTGATACGAATT
>BLSH010158756.1:1801287-1816000 GCA_018402905.1 Glandirana rugosa | reverse complement strand
TTTTTGTTTTTTTGTTTTTTGTCTGTATCAGCCTTTCCATAGCTCCTTGCTTTAGTGGCCAGTTATAGGTGGGGGACAGTGACCTTGTTTTTTGTGTTGTAACCACTTTTGGTGCCACACCAGCACCGCAGCCGCCATGGGGCCACGGCTGGGTGTCTGGTCATGTACCTTTAAGGAGGGTTGGGCTCCTCCAGTCACCTGTCCTTCATCTATCCATTTAATTGTATGTGCTTCCACTGTGAAGCCTCTTATACAGAGTTAGGTCTGCAGTATACAGGGAGCCTTGTCGGGGCCTGCAGCTTACGCATGCACTTGCAAATGTGTGTAACCAATCCCCTGTCTTTTAAACGCTGAACTGTTAGACAGGTGAATTTGGCTTGGTGGCAGACTGGTCGGTAAGTTGAGCTTGGAATTTTTAAAAAAATGTTTTATTTTTTTTGTTTTTTGTCAGTAAAATGTGCAGTAGAGACATGTTTTTGCCATCCACCAACGGCCACCCTTAAGCTCCATTAGGCAGCAGATGAAGGCGTTTTGCATGCCGCAGTCACGATGCATTCGGCATAATAACACGTTTCCCCCATAACAGGTTTTTAGTGTCACTCTTTCTGGCCAGCCTATAACCCTGATGTATGAGTGTTACGTTGGAATTATTGACTGGCTGCTCTGCTGTAAGTCAGGGTTGGTGGGGCGCAAACAACCCACACTACGCTAAAAAAAACTGGCTCCTAACTTTTTTAGCTGGCCCCTATATTCAAAGCAAATTTGTCAAGCCCTGCTGTGTGTGTATATGTATGTGTGTGTATATATATATATATAGCGCCTAAGGTGCTTGCCACTTCTTCCAGCTTTCGATTCATTTTAAAGTGGTTGTCAACCCGTGACAACCACTTTAACCCACAGGTAAGCCTATAATAAGGCTTACCTGTAGGTTCCCTGCATATCTCCCAAACCTGCACGGATCAGGAGATATGCAGTGTACTAGATGTGCCGAAGTCATTCGGCACATGTGCAGTGAAGAAACAGCCTCCGTGCCGTTCCTTCATGGAGATCGTGCGGTGACTGGCGGCTCCCACGTGCATGCTCGGGAGTGACGTCACGCAACTCTGGCCAGTCACAGAGCTGGAGTCGTGGCCCCATAAGGAAGAGGGGCTGAAGAAGGACGCTGCCTGCAAAGGGATGCATAGTAGCCCATTATGCTTCTACTTTGCAGGGAAATATAGAGGAAGTAAACCCCATCAGGGTTTACTTTCTCTTTAAGTGGTCCATCAAGTCCCCCACTTTTTTTTCTCTTAA
Organism: Glandirana rugosa; assembly: GCA_018402905.1. Lineage (NCBI taxonomy): Eukaryota > Metazoa > Chordata > Amphibia > Anura > Ranidae > Glandirana > Glandirana rugosa. Next base: position 1,814,707 of record BLSH010158756.1, on the reverse strand, counting down.
CTTTGTTGTCCGAGCATAGATCTGTTTGTCCCACGCATGTCTGAATCCACTGACTGTTGAGTTACTGACTCACTACCTCTGCTCGAAGTTTATTACAAGCATCAACTACTCTTTCGGAAAAAATAATATTTTGACCTTTCCTCCTGATAGTTTGATGCCCTATCCCTAGAAAGCTTGTAATAAGTTGACTTTGGTGAAAAAAATAAAATAGAAATGTTACAGGCAGAAAGTGAAGGGTGGACCGAGTGGAGAGGGGTTAGAACACCTGTCAGATTTTTATTGCTGTCTATGTCCCTATTAGGGAGACTCATCCTCTCTGTCCTGTTTTTCATTATCACCAACAACAAACATGAAAACAATCTCAAATTTTGTGTTGTCGCCAGAACAGGAATAGAGGGGAAATTTTCCAATGAGGATGGTAGTTCTGTGACAACCAGGGATTTCCTCTCACTCTGTTTTGGTGGTGGTATAAAATAAAACTGGTGGGTAATATTCCTCCCTTCCTCTATCCAAATTTTGTCTGTACTTAGGTTTTAAAGTGGTTGTCAACTCTGGATAACAACATTAACCTACAGGTAAGCCTATAAGGCGGCTTACCTGTAGGTTCCCTGCATATCTCCTAAACATGCACAGTTTAGGAGATATACAGTGTACTTGCATGTTCCGACGTCATCGGGCACATGCAGTGAAGAAACTTCACTGAGATTGTGCCGCGATTGACGGCTCCTGCACGGGATTGACGTCACACGGATCCGGCCAATCACAGAGCCGGAGTCCGCGGCCCCGGAAGGAAGATGAGCGAAAATGGACTCGGCCTGGAGCGGGGACAGCGAGGGCTTCCAATGCAGGTAAGTGACACATAATAGGCTAGTATGCAATGCATACTAGCCTATTATGCTTTTACATTGCAGGGTAATGAAGAGGAACGAGGAGGAAGTAAAACCCATAAGGGTTTACTTCCTTTTTAACACCATCAGCATATGAACCAGTCACATGTCTCCAATGATGTATCAAAAGCAACACCTACCCTTTTGAGTGGTTACCTGTGGCTGGTTTTATCACAGGAAAGGACCTCATTCACATGAGCATGGAGCCCTGTACAATAGGAGGAGACGTTGATCTTTTTGTAGTAGTGGGGAGCTGTGTGCCAGCAGCCAATATAAGAGAATGGAGATGATGCGGTGGCTGTATAGCCTCACCTGCACAGCTCAGTCTGACAGATACACAAGGACTGTTGTACAGCCCCAATGCAAAGCCTATGCATTCAGGTCTTTGCATGCGAGTCTGTACAGCCACTCGCATTCTCTTATACTGGCTGCTGGCACAAAGCTCCCCACTGGTACAAAAGATAAGGGTCTCTTGCGTGGGCAAGAGACTCTTGCGTGGTACAGCCGTGCGTGGGCTTTTCATGCATTTTTTAGTGTGTTGTTGCAGCATGTTTTTGATGCGTTCTCAGTTTGACAGATCCACAGGGATAGTGTACAGCCTCAACGCAGAGCCTGTCCATCCATCCCTGCATATCTGTCAAACTAGGCTATGTGAGTAAGTCTGAACAGCCACCATTTCTCCATTCTCTTATACTTGCTGCAAAAACATAAAGAGAAATGTCTGCTCACACTGCACAGAGCTCCGGGACCATGTGAATGAGGCTAATGCTAGGATCACACCTATGTGCGTGCTTTCCATCCATTTTTTTTGGTACATTTTTGCAGCACCTTTTTTTGCATTTTTTTTTAAATGTGTTTCCATGCTTCATGCGTCTTTTTGGATGTTAAACATAAATCTCTACCAAAAAAGCATGTACATGTGTTTTTCATACACTTCTACTATTAAAGTCAAAACACATCTTCCTACATGAAAAAAAGTCTCTGCACCTCTTCCAAAAACACACTGCAGGAAACTGCATAGATGTGGATGGAACGCATAGGAAATTACGTTAAAGAAGATGTACTTCTCCTGTGGATCACTGAGTGCAGATTGTTCTGCCCTCCTGTGACCTGGTTTTAGACAGCGGGCTCAAGCCTGCTGTCGGCTGACATCACAGAGCCGGTCCAGTCTCGGGAAAGATTGCGACCATATGGTCAGGATCCACCCCCATATGCCTGGACCGACACCTGGCTCAGCCTCTGATAGGCTGAACTGGCCGCTCCCACCCCCTACACAGTCCAGTGACAAAGCAGAGAGCCACTGACAGTCACCAGCTCTCTGCTCAGGGAGCTCTGAGAACTGATCGATCAGCTGTGTTTGATCACTCAGTTCACAGTCTTAGCCTTCATTCACATTGGAGCTATTTTGCCTTGCGATTTGACAGGTAAAATTGCTTGATAAGTCACAACCTATTGCCGGCAATGGCACTGTTCCAATTGGTGGGACGCCGACTTTGCGGCGCCGCACTGATTTGCAAAAGTAGTTCCTGCATTACTTTTCCTGGTTTCAGGTGCAACTTCAATAGATATCTGTGCATGAAACCACACAGATGTCTTTCAAGTCGCACCTAAATAATGTGCTGACCTGCTACTTTGAAATTGGCACTCACCATCTTACTGCCATGATTATCCTACAGGAGGCTGACAAATCAGTGCATGAAGACAGAGGATGAGCATGGCAGCCAGAGATCAGCTGATAATAAGAAATGACATTCCTCCCCCTCACAGCTCTCCCACCTCTATGGAAGATCCAGGGGACTCCTCTATGTGTGAGCAGAGCCCCCTCCCCCCATGTGACCCGGACACTGCTGGGAGCAGACACAGCCCTGGGTGGCAGGGAAACTCTCCACGTGTCTCACGTGGCCCGGACTACTGTCATGTTTTGCCCAGCAGGCCCCCGCCGGACACCCCCAGGTTTAACCCAGGACCCTCGTTCCCCCGACTTACCTTAGCGGTGGGTACCACCATAATCTTCTTGAAGTTGTAAAGCGCCATGACTGCGACGCGTGCAGCCCTGATCCGGACTCCGAGAGAGTGAAAGAGACCGGAAACCAGCCGACTGAGAAAAGAGGAAGCGGAACTCCGGGCCAGGCACTGGGGCGACCATGATGATTATGGGCACATTTGCCAGACGCTTCACGACTGTGTTTTCCCAGGCGGCCTCATCTTTTATTTTCATTTAATGTGTTACTATAGCAATGGTTTCTACTGACAGCTAGTGTAAGGGGACCTTCCCTACTGACTAGCAATGTAAGTGGCCCTTCCATACTGATTAACAATATAAGGGGCCCTTCCATACTGATCAACAATGTAAGAGGCCCTTCCCTACTGATCAACAATGTAAAGGGCCCTTCCATACTGACTAGCAATGTGAGGGGCCCTTCCCTACTGATCAACAATGTAAGGGGCTCTTCCATACTGGCTGCCAATGTGAGGGGCCCTTCCATACTGATCAACAATGTAAGGGGCTCTTCCATACTGGCTGCCAATGTGAGGGGCCCTTCCATACTGATCAACAAGGTAAGGGGCTCTTCCCTACTGATCAACAATGTAAGGGGCCCTTCCATACTGACTAGCAATGTGAGGGGCCCTTCCCTACTGATCAACAATGTAAGGGGCTCCTCCATACTGGCTATCAATGTAAGGGGCTCTTCCATACTGACTACCAATGTAAGGGGCCCTTCCATACTGATCAACAATGTAAGGGGCCCTTCCATACTGGATATCAATGTAAGGGGCCCTTCCATACTGATCAACAATGTAAGGGGCTCTTCCATACTGACTACCAATGTAAGGGGCCCTTCCATACTGATCAACAATGTAAGGGGCCCTTCCATACTGATCAACAATGTAAGGGGCTCCTCCATACTGGCTATCAATGTAAGGGGCCCTTCCATACTGACGACCAATATAAGGGGCCCTTCCATACTGATCAACAATGTAAGGGGCTCTTCCATACTGACTACCAATGTAAGGGGCCCTTCCATACTGATCAATAATGTAAGGGGCCCTTCCATACTGGCTATCAATGTAAGGGGCCCTTCCATACTAACGACCAATATAAGGGGCCCTTCCATACTGATCAACAATGTAAGGGGTCCTTCCATACTGACTACAAATGTAAGGGGCCCTTCCATACTGACTACCAATGTAAGGGGCCCTTCCATACTGACTACCAATGTAAGGGGCCCTTCCATACTGACGACCAATGTAAAGGACCCTTCCATACTGATCAACAATGTAAGGCGCACTTCCCTACTGACTACCTAAGTAGGGGCCCTTCCATACAGACCGACAATGTAAGGGGCCCTTCTCCACTGACCACCAATATAAGGGGCCCTTCTCCACTGACCAACAATGTAAGGGGCCCTTCTCCACTGGCCACTAATGTAAGGGGCTCTTCTCCACTGACCAACAATGTAAGGGGCCTTTCCCTAAGGACTACAAATGTAGGGGTGCTTCCATACTGAACTACAATGTACGGAACCCTACTCCACTGACCACCAATGTAAGGGGCCCTTCACTGACCAACAATATAAGGGGCCCTTCCCTAAGGACTACCAATGTAGGGGCCCTTCCATACTGACCAACAATGTATAGAACCCTATTCCACTGACCACCAATGTAAGGGGCCCTACATTACTGACCACCAATGTAAGGGCCCCTTCTCCACTGACCAACAATGTAAGGGACCCTTCCATATTTGCCACCAATGCAAGGAGCCCTTTTCCACTGGCTTCCAATGTAAGGGGCCCTTCCATACTGACCAAAAATGTTAAGGGGCCCTACTCCATTGACCAAAAGTGTAAGGGGTCCTTCTATACCAGTGGTTCTCAACTCCTGTCCTCAGAACCCACCAACAGGCCAGATTTTAAGTATTACCTTGGGGAGATGCAGACTAGAATACTGCAATCACTTAGCGGCAAATGATATCACCTGTGATGCATTTCAGTTATCTTGCAAACCTGGCCTGTTAGTGGGTGCCGAGAACAGTAGTTGAGAACCACTGTTCTATACTGACCATCAATATAAGGGGCCCTACTCCACTGACCAACAATGTAAGAGGCACTTTACTACTGACTACCAATGTAAGGGGCCATTTACTATTGCCTATCAATGTAAGGGGCCTTTTTCCACTGACCAAGAATGTAAGGGACCCTTTACCACTCACCATCAATGTAAAGGGGCATTTGTCATAAGGGATTGCTCACACCACAGTTTAAGTTCAGTGTTCCAGGTGCTTTACTCCAGCAATGTTTACATGTTTTTAACGTGTTTTCAATGTGCTCCACTGCATTTTCCCCTTTCTTCCACAGGTTTTTACCTCACTTGCATTTATGTCTGTTTAAAGGCATTTAGATGTGTTCTGTGGGAAAAAACTGCATGCTGCTCAACTTTTTTTTGAAAGCACTGGAACTGAATATATTGGTGTGAACTAGGGTGACTGGAAAACATGGCATTTACTGTTCATGCATTCTGGATGTCTTTAGATAGCACACTGGAAAGCATCCAATGTGAACCAGCCCTAATAACTGTGCTTAAAGTGGTAGTAAACCCTCCTATCATTTTCAGCCAAGGAAGCTGCCATCTTGGCCTCTGTTTAATTTACAACTGCCATGATGCTGCACATGTGGTCAGCTATGACACCAGCCATTGGATGGTTTGACAGTTTGGTTTAGAGCACAACCAATGGGAGTGTTACATTTCCAGCACATGCCGGAAATGTAACTGGTTTTTAAACTGTTAAATGGATGGGTTTACTACCGCTTTAAGTAAGACTACCTAAGTGTGTAGTGCAGGGTTCTCAACTAGGGTTCCATGGAACTCTAGGATTCCTCCAGAGGTTGCTAGGGGTTCCTTGAGCAATGAGCAATTTCTGCCTCTCAAATAAGTTCCCACTGACACCATTGATTTTTTTTTAGCTATCTTTAAGGGGGTAATTCTTCCCAATGAGCACAAGTGTAAGGAGCATTCTTCCCACTGATAATCACACTAATGTACTATACATTAGTTGTAGATATAATGTAGTATTATTTAGCAGGGGATCCCTGAGACCAGAACGTTATTTCAAGGGTTCCTCCGTGTTGAAAAGGTTGAGAAAGGCTTGTGTAGAGCTTCAGAACTTTGGATAGATCTTCTGGTTGGTAATGCAGGAGGCACCCAGCCTGCTAAGAGAACAAGCTAACCATGATGGGAAGCAAGAGTAATTGAAAATATATGGTGAGAAAAGGCGGGAGAATTTTCCTAGTCCAGAGATCATGTAAACGCCAAGACTGGTTGGAGAGGCAGAGAGATGGAAGAAAGGGGCAGATAGCCAGGAGCAGTGAAGGTGGAGAGATTTGGAGATAAGAGTAGTGAGGAAGGGGATGGAAGAACAGTGGAGGGTCACAGTATGATGTCATGCCTGATAATAGGCCTCAGTCCTCCTGCACAAACATTAGTAGAATATAAGGCCTCATGCATACTTCACATTTAGGAGCTTTTGGCATTTCTTTGAGTTTAAGAACAGCAGAGTTTAGGGGCAGTTAAATGTTCCTCTCTTGAATGCAAAAGAATCGCGTTCAGGAGGAACGATTTGGCAAAAAAACACCAAACACAGCAAAATCAGGTGTAAACATGACTAAATGCAGGTCACATTTTGCGCTGGGGGGGTTTATTCATTTCAATGGCAAGTACTCCAGCCAATGAAATGAAGAAACGTCTAAACGCAGTACTGCGTTTACATGCATTTTTGCAGCATTTAGCATTTTCTGCTGCCAGGAGAGTTAAAAGAGAAGTAAAGTGAGCTGTTTCCATAAAGTTACCAAGTCTCATGGTATTTCCTCCTCTCCCAATCCGCTTTCACCAGGGTTAAGGAAATTTCTGGTTGTGACTCTAAAAATAAAAGATAGATTTGCAATTGCAGGAACAGATCCACAGGACACAATCTCTCTGTTTAAAATGTCCGTTCTGACAAGATTTATTATTACATGATATTTTATACATAGATAAGAAAGGGGTGGTGTGAGATGTTATTAAAACCTAACAAATAGATATATTATTAAAAGGTAGCGAACAGAATAATTGCAAAAGTAAAACATAGAGAGGGGAGGGGCGAATAGAGAAAGAGAGAGAGCTTCTAGCAGAAAGTGTATCTGTGTGATAAGTGAAGGCTACAGAACACATTACAGCAGCGTGAACAAAATGGAGTCTCTTGTGCTTAAATGAACAATACAGTGAAAGTCCATGTCAACCAGTAACCCATAACCCGGACTTTCCCCCAGGCGATCTTTTGCCTTTTACTTCACCTACTAATCCACTTGCGCCACTCCTCATTACCCACTGTGTCACCCATAATAAACTTAAAGCGGAGTTCCACTAGATTTTTGGGTTATTAAAAGTCAGCAGCTATAAAAAGTGTAGCTGCTGACTTTTAATAAACAGTAACTTACCTGTCTCCCGGTCCAGCGGCGGCTGCGCCCGAAGCCTCGCTCGTCTCCCCCTCCTCCCTGTGGCGCCGGCATTTCAGGTGTGGGCGCCGGCCGTGGCTTCACGGCCGGGCACGCACTGCGCATGCGCGAGTCGCGCTGCGCGTTGCCAGTGGCCAGGCAATCTTCTGGGACCCGTGTCCCAGAAGATTGCCAGGAGGGAGGGGCCGCCTAGGAGGAGAGGAGGAGTCGCCTAGGCGGCCCAGAGGCGGAAGGTGGAAGAGGGACAGGAAGTCCCTCTGAAACCTGGGGACACACTCCCCCCCCCAAAAAAATTACATGCCATATGTGGCATGTAAGGGGGTGAGGAGTGCTTAAAGCGGTAGTTCCATTTTTGGGTGGAACTCCGCTTTAAATCTTATGAATCCTTACGCCAAGAATTGGACCTCCAATCTTCCCTATCTTTTTGGACGTATCGCCAGCTGCACAACTTCATACAGACCTCATCTTCTAAATCCGACCTTCTCAGATCCGCAACACCTTTTGAATCCCTGTACCTGTCTGCCTCCCCCGTAGCCAAGACTACTTCACTTATGTACTCCTGGCTTCAGATTGCAAGTAGTGAGGGTCCCCTTCGATCCAGGGGGTTGTGGGAGGACTCACTTCAACTCACATTTTCTGACGAGCAATGGAAAAGGGCGATGATACACGCTCATAAATGCTCAATAGGTACAAAATACCAGATGTCTTACAAAATTCTGATGCATTGGTACGCTACCCCAAGCAAATTCAAGAAGTGGTACCACCATTCCTCAGACTTGTGCTGGAGGTGGCAGGCTCAGGGAGATATGTTACACATCTGGTGGGAGTGCAGTCATCTGACTCCCTTCTGGAGTGAAAAACGCAAACTAATCATTCATATCACTGAAACCACAATACCTCTTTCTGCTTCATGCTGTATCTTACACATAGCTGATTGCTCCATGAAGCGTTACAAGAAGTCTCTTACCAGGCATCTCCTCAATGCAGCAAAAATTCTTATCCGCAGACATTGGAAATCAAAGGATGCCCCTACAGTACCTGAGTAGTTGCAGTCTGTGAGTGATCTTTACAACATGGAGGAAACTGTGGCCATTGCCAGACTTTATTGTCGTGATCATGCGGTGCCTGGACTGACATCCGTGACGTCAGCAGAGAGGGGACTTCAGCCCGCTCTCTGCTGAACACAGGTCACAGGAGTATAAAACAAACTGCACTCCAGTGATCCATAGGATAAGTCCAGCCAAACAAGCTTTGGGTGGACTTCTCTTTAAGTGCCAGTTCACACTTGTGAACCCTGCAAATCCACTGCGGGTTCCTGCATTGCACCCGACTAACACGGCAGTTCACACTGCCATATGCGATCCATGGGATCCAATTCTGGTGCAGACCAAAAAAAGGGCCCTGTGCGAGTTTGGTTCCAATGCGATGTAAATTCAGCCATACTATCTGTTTGGCTGAAATTGCATCGCACTGACATTGCATGTGATTTGCACTGCAGTGTGATGCAAATCACATGCGATCTCGCAAGCACACCACCAGTGTGAACCGTCACATAATGTCTAGGGGAGTTCCAGTGTACATGTAGCCTAAATGGTAGCTTGGAGAACCCAGTCTAGATCGTGAACTTGGTGTCATGGTCCCAGAATACCAGAAGCAACTTTTTTTATTTCCCACAGAAGTACTGTGCAGATAGGCTGTGTTTACTGTAAGCAATTTGTAGCCTACTAAACTTTGAATGGACTGTTGGCATATAGAGGGATTATAACATATGTCAAATTCTCATTGCTGTCTGTGCCCCCCTTTAGGGAGGTTCACCCTCTTAATTTGTCCTGTTTATCATTATCACCGAGAATGAAAGTGAAAGAAAATATGACATGCGAGTGTGACTGGCTCTCAATGGAGCCGGTTCACACAGGTCCGGGAGTCCACGGCGCGGATTGCAAAATGGTCCTGTGCGTGTTTGGGTCCAGGTCTAGTCTGATTCACACCTATACAGGTGAACAGGCACGCACCGGATCCCAGGCATGAACCTGCGGCTGCACATATGTGAAACCCTGCCTAGATGTTGAATGTGTGAAGCAATATGACATGCTGACCCTATTGTGCAGAGTATTGCAATTAAGCATTAGAAGCTTCTTGGTTGCAGAGAATACTTTAATGGAGGATATCTTTAGAATGGCTTTTTACATCATGTAGACAGAAACAGGAAGAGAACACAAACGAGTGCATATAACACAATAAGGGTGGTACTTCCTCTGATTACCTTATATTTTATATACATATGAACTATACACTATAATATTAAAGCGCCAACTGCTGCATAGATAGGTATAATGCATATATACAGTTCACAGTACACAGTATATATGAGCAGATTGCTGTTGCTTTTCCAACACCCCTTCTCAACAGCATGTGCTTTGTCAAGTTATGTTCAGCTTCTTTTGAAAATAACTATGATGTTCCTTCAACAAAGGCTTGGTGAGTGCATTGGCAGTCATCTCCTCTGATAGGCAGTATTGAATGTCAATAACACCTCATTCTTTATTATCCCTCGGTAGGTGATACTTGACATGTTTAGTCCTAGGATTGACCCTTTCTGATTGTGTAAGCTTTATACATCCCTGGTTGTCTTCAAAAATGGGAATTTGTTTTGACATGTGTATCCCAATGTCCACAAAAAGTTGACAAATCTATATTGCTTTTTGACAGGAGTGTGCTGCTGCAATGTACTCTGCTTCAGTTGAACATAGATCAACAGTTGTTTGCTTTCGACTATACCAACTTATGGTTCTTTGCCCATACTGGAAGATGAATCCACGTGTGGATTTGTAATCTGCACAGTCCCCTACCAAATCAGCATCCACATATCTGGCCAGTGTTGGATCTGATGTTGCTGGTAACCGTAACCTCATCTGAATTTTTCCTTTGAGGTACTGCATCACTCTCTTTATTGCGTTCCAATCACACTTACAGGGAGCTGAGACCTTCCTGCATAGTATAACCACTGCTGCGTCTATGCCTGGTGCTGTCACAGTGGCAACACAGCAGCTTACCGATTGCTCTGCAATACGTGTCATTGTTGTGTAGCAAGTCTTCTGCTTCATTGCTCTTTTGATAGCCTGGTTCCATAGGAGCTTTCACTTTCTTTGCATTTTGCTTATGGAATTGTTCCAAAATTTCAGAGATTTTCTGAGATTGGTTGAGAAGATACCTTCCATCTTCTTCTCTCTATTTGGATTTGTAAATAGTAGCTAATGTTCCCTAACTCTTTGATTTAAAAATTTTCTTTCAGCTTGTGAACTGATTGTAATCCCCTTCTTGTTCAAAACAAGTTAAAAATGTAATCAACATAGATAAGAATGTATATCCACCTGTCTCCTTGATTCCTGGAGTAGAAACCAGGGTCTGCTTTACTTCTTCAGAATCCCTCTCTAGTAAGGACTTCATTGACTTTCTCATTCCACATCCTTGCAGATTGCTTAAGACCAGAGATGCTCTTCTGAAGTTTACACACAAGGTTGTCTTTTTGCTCAAACCCTGGTGGTTGCTCCATGTAGAGGTCTTCCTTAATGTCTCCATATAAGAAACCCGTTTTAAAGAGGAAGTAAACCCTGATGAGCTCTGTGAGTGTCTGTGAATGCTCTGTGAGTGTCCAGGTTTTATTTTCTTGAAGTAACTTTAATTCTTTTTCTGCTGCCTTTCTCCATTTATTGGCATCACTTTTCAGCAGTTTTTCTATGTCTTCCCAGGATGTTGGTTCAAGTATGCTGTGTGTTTTGACAGTGTATGACAGCTTGCGGGGTGGTATCCCTTTTGTAGTCCGAGCGGATCTTCTGATTTTAGGCAGTTCAGCAGGATCTAGTGGAGAACTTGGTTCAGGAAATGTAAGTTCCACCTCTTCTTCTGACTTCTGCACAAGTTCACTTTGATCAAACTTTTCTTCTGGTTTGCTTGGCATATTCACTTCACAGCTTTCAGGGATCTGTGTTTCTGATGATGGGCTCTCATCAAAACAAACACTATGGCTTATTGTCACTTTGTCAGTCTTTGGATGTAGGATTCTGTAACCCATAGTTTGCTCACTGTAGCCTACAAGAATGCCCTCTATGGCTCTGTTCTCCAGCTTGGATCGCTTTTCACTTGGAATAAAGGCATATGCTTTACATCCAAACACTGTAATGTGCCCTATGCTAGCCTTTGATCCTTGCCACATTTCGAATGGAGTACTTTTAATGTTTCTTGAGGGTAGTCTGTTCTGTAGGTAGGTTGCAGTCATAACTGCTTCTCCCCAGTACTTGTGAAGTAGGTTGGCATCCAACAGCATGCACCTGGCCATTTCTATAAGAATGCGATTTTTCCTTTCTGCTACACTTTTTTGTTCAGGAGTGTAAGGTGTGGTTGTCTGGTGTACGGTTCCTTGTCTCTTCAGACATGGCAACAAACTCTTGAAGTTTCTCTGATGTTTCATTCTTGTCTTTCATTAGACAAGTAGTTGTATACCTGGAATTATCATCAATGAAAGTCAGTAGATATCTGTTCCCGTGGGAGTGGGAGTTTTCATTGGACCGCATGTCACTGTGGGTAGTTTTTCTTTGAGAAGCCTGTCAAAGGGAAGCATGTGTGGCTTTTGCTTCAATACAGCACTTGCATTTCATGAGCACTTTGCAAATCTTCTGATAAGCCTCTCCTAATAATGTCCTGTATAGCTTCTGGACTTCTGTGCCCCAGCCGCCTGTGTCATAAGTGAATACATTTGCTGTGTAGGTCATTAGAGACTATATTGGCTTGCTGGTTTGTGGTGATGAGCCTGTATAGGTGCTCATCCAGTTTTTCTTTTGCGAGGAATTGCTTATTAATGTGAATTGTGCATCCATCATCCTGAAACCTAACTGTGAGACCGTTGTTTGCAAGACTTTTCACTGATATAAGGCTGCCTTCTAGTTCTGGAACATACAGCACTTTCTCCCCGCCACTGAGAAGGAAAAAAAAAAAAAAGTCAGCCCGGCCCCCCTGCAGGAGGCACCGGTACATTGACTTTTCTTTTATTTTTTCCTTGGCTCCTTGCTGAACAAGCGCACACACAGGCTGATCTCTCTGTCATTGGCTGCTGCTGGCAGGGGCGGGACTACGGTGGACGTGCTGCCTGTGTCATTACTCACGCAGGCACAGCACTCCCCGGGACTTCCGAGCAGACTGTCAGCATGCTCTCCGCTAGTGCTGCCCCTGCATTATGTCAGCCCGCTTTTCCGTATGCCAGTCTCTGCAACGCTGCCACTGCCAGCCTGAGCCTGCCTATTAGATGGGGTAAGTGCGGGACTTGTCCCGACCTCGGGGGGGGAGGGAAATGGCTGTTGAGGCTGGTGACTGTATACCCTACCTGGGGCCCTAAATACTGCTATCCGGCACCCTGTATACCCTACCTGGCACCCTGTATACTGCTACCTGGCACCCTATATACTGCTACCTGGGGCTCTGTATACTGCTATCTGGGACCCCTGTATACTGCTACTTGGCACCCTGTATACCCTACCTGGCACCCTGTATACTGCTGCCTGGGGCTCTGTATACCCTACCTGGCACCCTGTATACTGCTACCTGGCACCCTATATACTGCTACCTGGCACCCTATATACTGCTACCTGGGACCCCTGTATACTGCTACTTGGCACCCTGTATGCCCTACCTGGCACCCTGTATACTGCTGCCTGGGGCTCTGTATACTGCTACCTGGCACCCTGTATACTGCTACCTGGCACCCTGTATACCGCTACCTGGCACCCTGTATACTGCTACCTGGCACCCTATATACTGCTACCTGGGGCTCTGTATACTGCTATCTGGGACCCCTGTATACTGCTACTTGGCACCCTGTATGCCCTACCTGGCACCCTGTATACTGCTGCCTGGGGCTCTGTATACTGCTACCTGGCACCCTGTATACTGCTACCTGGCACCCTGTATACCGCTACCTGGCACCCTGTATCCAGGGTCTATCGTCATATGTCTCGGGGTCCATCGTCATATATCCCACGGTCCATCGTCATA
>BLSH010158756.1:1789430-1801277 GCA_018402905.1 Glandirana rugosa | reverse complement strand
CACCCTGTATACCCTACCTGGCACCCTATATACTGCTACCTGGCACCCTATATACTGCTACCTGGGGCTCTGTATACTGCTATCTGGGACCCCTGTATACTGCTACTTGGCACCCTGTATGCCCTACCTGGCACCCTGTATACTGCTGCCTGGGGCTCTGTATACTGCTACCTGGCACCCTGTATACTGCTACCTGGCACCCTGTATACCGCTACCTGGCACCCTGTATACCGCTACCTGGCACCCTATATACTGCTACCTGGGGCTCTGTATACTGCTACCTGGGACCCCTGTATATTGCTACCTGGCACCCTATATACTGCTACCTGGGGCTCTGTATACTGCTATCTGGGACCCCTGTATATTGCTACCTGGCACCCTATATACTGCTACCTGGGGCTCTGTATACCCTATCTGGGAACCCTGTATACTGCTACCTGGCACCCTATATACTGCTACCTGGGGCTCTGTATACTTTATCTGGGAACCCTGTATACTACTACCTGGCACCCTATATACTGCTACCTGGGGCTCTGTATACCCTATCTGGGACCCCTGTATACTGCTATTTGGCACTCTATATACTGCTACCTGGGGCTCTGTATACCCTATCTGGGACCCCTGTATATTGCTATCTGGGACTCCTGTATACTGCTATCTGGGACCTCTGTATACTGCTACCTGGCACCCTATATACTGCTATCTGGGACCCCTGTATGCTGCTATCTGGGACCCCTGTATACTACTATCTGGTGACTTTGTATACTGATATATGGTGACTCTGTATACTGCTATATGGTGACTCTGTATACTGCTATATGGTGACTCTGTATACTGCTATCTGGTGATGCTGTATATACCACCATCTGTGATGCTGTATACCCTATCTGGTGATGCTGGGCTGTATACTCCTGACACAAGGGGTGGAAACTATAAGGGGTGGGGCTTATGGGAAGTGGGAGGGGTCAAAAAGGAAGGGCAGGGTCTGGCGCCCCCCCATCCTAAAATTTCACCAGCCGCCACTGTTTACTCTGGTATACTCTGGTAACCTCCTTGTGGTGTAATGTAGTTCAGGAAGCCCTGGCCTTTACCTTCTAATGTGATGCTTTTCCCATTTGCTAGGAAAAACTTTGTCTTTTGCACTGTAATCAATGTTTGTGAAGAAGGTCTCATCGCTAGTCATGTGGCTGGTCGCTCCTGAGTCTATGCGCCAGCCGCGTGGCTTGCCGCTCCAATGCTTTGACTCTTTCTTTTGTGGATAGCTGTAGCTTTCGCTGCCCGGCTTTCCAGATAAAACAGTCCTTTTTTAAGTGACCGCGCCTTTTACAGCAAAAACAGGCTCTACTTTCTTTGTTGTACTTTATGCCTTTGTACATCTTAAGAGCTTTGTCAGCATGGTGTGTGTTTTTTTCCTTCTGTCATATTCATCAATTAACTTGCCTTTGACATATTTCAGTATCAGTTCCTGCTCGGGTCTGGTTTCTAAAGCATTGATAAGAGCAGTATATGTCTCTGGAAGGCTGCCGAGGAGCAGGACAACAATATGGTTATCTTTGATGTCCTCTCCGATGGCACGCAGCTGCTCTATGATTTCCAACATAGCATTCACATGGTCACACATTTGCTGGCCTTCTTCTAGTTTTATCTCATAAAGATTTTGTAGTAGAAATAGCTTACTGTTGAGGTTTGGATGTTCATGCAGTTTCTGTAACAAAGTCCACATACCCACATACCTTTGTGTCAGGGCTGGACTCAGCCTTCCCTACTCAGAGCAAGCTGCTCAGCTGAGGGTTAATTACCAAACACAGCTTCCATTCTGTCTCACTTGATGTCCATATCCTGCACGTTAGCAGCTCTCCTAGCTATATAAACTGCCTGGATCAGATTTCAGATGCCTTCGCCTGGTCAACATCTCTGGATTTATCTCTGCTGTGTTTTCATGTGAAAGACTTTTGCCTGTTTGACTTCCCTTCTGGTTCCTGGATTAAAGACTCTGCCCGGCTGACTTCCCTTCTGGCTCCTGATCCTGTATGCTGTTTGTTTGACCACGCTGATCCATGAATCCCTGTTTGCTGGCTTGCTCCAACCATCCACTCTAGCTACCGAACCTTGGCTATGTTTTGACTTAGTTTGCTCTGTTTGTTCTATTTACCATTTTTATTAAATAGTGTGATTTTTACTGCACTTCTGTCTCAGCCTGATTCATGGTTCCTGACACTTTGGCCGTTTTCTCTGTTTTTATGTGGATAAGCTGGTCATCTTCCACTAGTAAGCTTATGATTGCTTTTCAATTCCTATCCTTTCTGTCCCAGTCCTCCATCTCTCCATTTGTGGGTCTGTCTGTATTGAACACTTGCCATAAGTCACCCTTATTCAAAAGCATGTCCAGTTTAAACTTCCATAGCTGGTAATTGGCATTGTTCAGCTTTGCTATTGCAAACTTCACATCTGAACTGCTTGCCATTTTTCAGTGACTTGCATACCGTACTCACAGATTCACTGTGGAATTCTTTCCAGTGCCCTGGGTGCCTGGTGGATGCGGTGGGTACACTAGGTGCCTGGGCCCATAACCTGTTGTGCAAAGTATTGCAATTAAGCCCTAGAAGCTTCTTGGTTGCAGATAATACTTTACTTTTAATGGAGGATATCTTTATCATGGCTTTATATAATGTAGACAGAAACAGGAAGAGAACAGAAACGAGTGCATATAACACAATAAAAGAGTGGGTAATAGTGCAGCGCTAGAACTCCAACACATAAAATAAAATAAAATACCCGGTTGGCTAATATGAGAAGGACATATATTAATGTCCCTATAGTGTAATCTATAACCAAAGCTTTTATAGCTATACCTTCAATTATTGATTTGATTGCAAAATGCATACAGTGCAAAATATGACCAAATACAAAATGTACAACGTGCAAAAGTGCAATTGGGTATATGATAAAAAAAACATGAGTACAAATTAAGGTGCATATATCAACTACAGGTCAAAGCGTAGTGTAAACATAGTAGGTGGATGCAGATATATTGGTAAATGAAAAGTTCATAGATAGTCCATACTGTAGATGTGAAAGGCAAGGCAAATACACCAGGGAATGCAGCTTGTGTTCACAGATCCCTTCACCAGTTCTTACAGGGGCTTACCAGATGTACTGGATGCAGACGGGCATACGCCCGCTGAGTCAAATAAGCGTATGCCCATCTGCATCCAGTACATCTGGTAAGGCCCTGTAAGAACTCTCATATTAGCCAACAGGGTGTTTTATTTTATTTTATGTGTTGGAGTTCTAGCGCTGCACTATTACCCACTCTTTTGCTTAATCTAGTCAACTTTTGTGCTGGCAGCTACAATTCAACCAGATTTGCGCAGTATTTCATTCCTCTTTCTCCCCATATAACACAATAAGGATGGTACTTCCTCTGATTACCTTATATCATAGATACACATGAACTATACACTATAATACTACAGCACCACCTGCTGCATAGATAGGTATAATGAATATATACAGTTCACAGTACACAGTATATATGAGCAGATTGCTGTTGCTTTTCCAACCGACCCTGGGAACAGGTGAATGGAAGAGGATCTCCAGCTGGTGGATCTTTCCACTTCTCATTAAAGCTGGCCATACACTGACCAAAATTTGTCTAGGTCCCAATGACCCAGCCAAAATCCAATCAGTTGGTGACCCTGTCAAAATCAGAGGAAATGAGGGGACAATTGTTGGTTGAAAAGCACCTGCATCCAGTCAGATGCAGGCACTGTTCAGGCATTCTGACAGCCACAGCAGGAGATTTGTATATATGTGCTGTCATGCTTGCATGGAGGACACTGTTATATTCGATCAATTTGTTGATTCCCTCATCAACACTGACTGATGACTGCTGTTGGAACTATTGTGTTCTCCTGGCGGGGGGCGTGAGAACACAGTAATTACTGCTAGCGGCTGTAGCCTCTGGCAATAATCACATATAAATATCAGACGTGCTGATTGTAACCTAGTTGATCGACCTGCCCATGGGTTTGAATCTTGGCCAGTCCCTGCTGAACCAGCTGAGATTCTAATCATCTACGGTAGGCTTAAATCTGTCATAATGTGTTATGCTGTGTATACTAGTATGTTATAGATAAAGCGTATGTGGGCCATTGTTTTTATCCTTTTGTTTGCGGAGGTTTAATTTCGCTTTAACTTCACAAATCCTTATTCATACAGATTTTTGACTGCTGAGTTCAACTCTCTTTCAAGTAGTTGTATATTATTATTATACAGGATTTACAGTATATAGCACCGACAGTTTGCACAGCGCTTTACAACATTAGGGCAGACAGTCCAATTGCAATACACTTCAATACAGGAGGAATCTGAGGGACCTACTCGTTAGAGCTTACAATCTAGAAGGGAGGGTCAAGTTATACAAAAGGGCAATAACTGTGGGGGATGAGCTGATGAAGAAAATAAAATGAAGGTGCAGTTGTTAGGTGGAGGCAGGATAAACTTCCCTGAAGAGAAAAGTAGACAGATTTGGAGACAGTTTGATAGATTGGGGTAGAGAATTCCAGAGGATGAGAGAGGCTCTGGAGAAGTCCTGGAGGTGAATATGGGAGGAGGTGATGAGGGAGCTGGAGAGCAGGAGGTCTTGAGGGGAAAGAAGAGGACGATTAAGTTAGTATATAAAGGTTTTAATAATTAAAGCAATATGTAAAGAAAAAATAGGATGAGATTTATAAAAGATCACACCATGAACATGGAATGGCCAGGCACAGTGCTCATGTAAAACTCTTCAGTTACGTTTATAGATATCAGATACTTTTATAGAACACTAGAGGGCAGTAGCCTGTAGGTAACATTCTTTCTTTTATTAGCTATGACTTTGTCCTAAAACTCTCTCCTGGTTTCCCAAAGGATGTTTTTTATATATATTCTTCACTGACAGATAAAGGAGGCTGTCACTGCTGTTCATATCTCCTCAAAATACTAGTTACATTAGCTGCTTTGCTGATCTAATACCTCCGAATGAGCATGCAGATCTGGAAAATATACATGAACATAGAACTTGTGACTGCATACTTGTGACTCCGAAAGTAATGGAGCAAATGAGTGGGCATGATAGCCAAGCAGCTTTTATGTTCAGAAAGGGAAGAAAAGGCAGCAATACTCCCTCAGTGAGGTCATTTTCACATCTGCCCGCTCCGCTGTAGTGCATTATGCTGCACATTGACAAGTAAGCCTGGGTTTACCAAGTAAAAATGGGCTGCCAATGCGCCCCAATGGACCTTAAATTAGACTTGCACCATGTTTGCCAATGCAGTGCACCACAATGCACGGCAGTGCATTACAGTGCACTGCAAATCAGGTGCAATGCTTTAGTGTGCTGGGACGCTGTAACATACCACACCATGATCCATGTGTTGCAGTAACATGCAGAAATGCAAATGATGGGTGTGATGCCAGCCTCAAGGTTTTATTTAAAGGGAATGTATAGTGTTTTTGTAAATGTTTCCTTTTCATTTCAGAGCAGTTGATACTGTTATTACCTTCATGAGAAAATTCTCTTCTGACTGTTCCTATGATTTCATTTTGTTTCTAAGAGCCGGATCACGCCCCAAGTCACCCCAAGTCGCTTGACATAAGAAATCCCATTGAAGTCAACGAGAGCCGTCTTAATGTACACTACTGAAGTCGCTCTGACTTCAGAAAAGTTTCCTGTACTCAGGGATGGTGCAAGGATTTTTGACACCCGAGGCGAAACCATATTTTGCTGCCCCCACCCTTATTGGCTGAACCCCTGATCCCACCCCCTTTTCCCTGCCCAGCCTAATCAATGCCAATCAAATGCAGCCTGATCAGTCCCAATCAAATGCAGCCTCACCAGCACCCATCAAATACAGCTTCACCAGCTCCAATCAATACAGCCTCACCTGTGCCCATCAAATACAGCTTCACCAGCGCCAGTCAATACAGCTTCACCTGTGCCCATCAAATACAGCTTCACCTGTGCCCATCAAATACAGCTTTAACTGTGCCCATCAAATACAGCCTCACGGAGGGGGGGTAATTTGGCATATCAGTCACTATTTCTATATACATATGCAAGTGGCATGTGATAATACAATCTCATTATCTCAGTCAGGCAGTGTCAGGTTTTATATGAATCAATGCAGAGCAGCCAGTGACAGATCAACAGTGGCCAGGCGCCCTAGGTGGCAGTGCGCCCTAGGCGGCCGCCTACTCCGCCTAGTAGTAGAGCCGGCCCTGCCTGTACTACTTCAAGGTGACTTCTATCCGACTTGTGCCCATATAATTCAATGGAAATCGCCTCCAAGTCGGATCCCCATCTATACTGAAGCGACTTTACAGGAAAAAGAAAAGAATTTACCCAGGTAAAAAGAATGATGTCAGAAGAGCTATATTTCCAAGCTCAACTTACTGACCAGCTTGCAACCAACCAAATTAACCTGGCTAACAGTATGTGCAAATGTGTGTAACCAAACCCCTGTTTTTAACAGATACTGTTAGCCAGGTTAATTCGGTTGGTCGCAAGCTGGTCAGTAAGTTGAAAATTCTTTGGTTTTTGTTTGACATGCGTCTGCCCTTCCAGTGCTCCTTACTGTAAAGGCCAGTTATAGGTGGGGGCATGTTACATCTGTTTGTATTGTTGATATATTGGTGAGGCAACACACTGACACCTTAGCCGCAATTGCGCAATGTGCTAGGTATCCTGTACCTTTAAGGAGGATTGGGCTGCTCCAGTCACCTGCCCTACACCTATCCATTAAATGCATGTGCTTCCAGAGATAGGTTCTGCAGTATACAGGGTGCCTTGTTGCCGGCCTGCAGCTTACACTTGCATTTGCAAATGTGTGTAACCAAACCCCTATTTTTAACACATACTGTTAGCCAGGTTAATTCGGTTGGTCGCAAGCTGGTCAGTAAGTTGAGCTTGGAAATTCTTTGGTTTTTGTTTGAGAAGAGCTATATTCTCGGATTGGCCATAGGCAAGTCGTCTGGCATGGAGGTCGCTTTAAGTAAGTTGCCCAAAGTCACGCTGAAGTCGCCTTGAAGTCGCGTTTAAATCACCTACAAAGTCGCGTCTGAAGTCGGATCACCCCATTGTGAACCAATGGGCTTGACTTTCAAGAACCTTAAAGCATACCTTCCAACATTTTCAGGTGGGAATGAGGGACACCTATCAGCAAAAGTATGTAGGCATAGGACACACCCCTGCCACACTCCCCCTTATAGGAGAATTATACAAAAAATGATTAGTTAAACCCACAAGTGCTTTTTTTTAACCACTACTATTCCTTTATATTGGCTTTTGACATTTACAAATGCAGCAATTTAGACATTGGATAAAAGGTTTAACACTGGGAAACACTTTTTGAAAGATAAAAAGTGTATTTTATATACAACTGTATAGATCAGACCAAAATGAGGGACACATGAGGAGGCCAGAGGGACAGAGTGACTTTGTTCCAAATCAGGGATAGTCCCTCAAAATCAGGGACAGTTGGGAGCTATGCTTAAAGTGTTACCAAACCCAGGATCCTGCATTAACTATATATGGTCTTCCACAGTACACAGAGCATGGAAATGCAATTATTTTACTAAATGTAAACAGATAAATACCTTTTATCATCAGCATCATGTAGCACTGCCCCCTTGAGGGCTGCTTAGCATTACCCGTTCTTCTGCACCCCCTGACCTTGTGAACCCTTCAGCCCACCTGACACTCTGGGTTCAGTCATAATTTTGCAGGCACCTTTAAATAACACTCCAACACAGTTAAGATAGATTGCTTAGGTTTTACTGGAATAAAATATATGTACAAAGGGGGGGGGGGGTTCTGATCCACTGAGTCCTGGATAACAGCCAAGACCCAGGTGAGGAATCCCCAAAAGAAACAGCAAAACTACACTTCATGTACTTCGTCACAGATACAGGATGTACGCATATATATTATGGGTGATTAGCTTGTGTGGATCAACTTTCCTGGGAAGCAGGCAGCTTGAAGGCAAACTTTCTTAAAATCTGGCGAGTTGCCAGTTTTATTTGGTAAAAGGTTGCAGGTAATAAAAATAACAAAATAGTAAAACAAAACCTTGCCGTCCAGCGTTAAACTACTACAGAGCAGGATACTGTCACAACTCCTGGGGTCTGTTGACATGTGCGTACCACTGGAGTGCAAATCGCACCAAGGGTTGTGTAGCGCACCACAAGGTTGTGGACCTATGGCTGACTGCTGCTAAGTAGTTCCAGCTGATACGGGGAGAGGGCCCCCTAGAGCACGGGCACTGAAACACAGGGAGCTAGTGCATCGGTTTCCCCGGGGCCCAGAATCTAAGAGCCAGTGGGTGTTCACCAGAGCCTCTAGCGATTAGGATGGATTTGGATGCAACTGGATCCAGGTCGCGGACCCCGGAGTCCCCTAGCTCACGCTCGGGCTGGCTATGGGTGGTAGAGGGGAAGCAACAGCACAGGAAATAGCAAGAATAGTCAGAGGGATAGCGAAGGGCCAGGGCTACAAGCAGACAGGAGAAACCAAGAACAAGCCCAAGAACGAGGTATCAAGCAGGAAGGGATAGTCAGACAAGCCAAAAATCAAAACACGGATCAGACTCAGAGCAAACGAAGGAGACAACCACATACAAGCCAAATACGGACAAACATTGATCAGCAATACAGCCCTGCACTGCCAGGTGTTATATCCTGTTACCAATTAACCACATCAGTACCGGGCACGAAAACCCCCTTCCTTTCCAGGCCATTTTTCAGCTTTCAGCGCTATCACACTTTGAATGACAATTACTCAGTCATGCAGCACTGTACCCATATGAAATTTGCGTACTTTTTTTCACACAAATAGAGCTTTCTTTTGGTGGTATTTAATCACTAGTGGGGTTTTTATTTTTTGTGCTATAAATAAAAAAAGATTGAAAATTTTGTGAAAAATTGCCTTTTTCTTTGTTTCTGTCATAAAATTTTGCAAATTAGTAATTTTTCTTTGTAAATTTTGGCCAAAATTTATACTGCTACCTATCTTTGGTAAAAATAACCCAAATAAGTGTATATGATTTGGTCCTTGTGTAAGTTATAGAGTGTACAAGCTATGGTGCCAGTCATTGAAAATTGATCACACCTGATCACACCTGATGTACTGACGGCCTATCTCATTTTTTGAGACCCTAACAAGCCAGGAAAGTACAAATACCCCCCAAATGACCCCTTTTTGGAAAGTAGACATTCCAAGGTATTTAGTAAGAGGCATGGTGAATTTTTTGAAGTTGTAATTTTTTCCCAAAATTCTTTGCAAAATTAAGATTTTTTTTTCACAAAATTGTCATTGTAACAGGTTATTTCTCACACCCAGCATACGCATACCACAAATTACACCCCAAAACACATTCTACTACTCCTCCTGAGTATGGCGATATCACATGTCTGAGACTTTTTCACAGCCTGGCCACATACAGAGGCCCAACATGCAGGGAGCGTCGTCAGGTATTCTAGGGACATAAATTACACATCTAATGTCATGACGACCTATCACATTTTTGAAGGCCCTGGAGCACCAGGACAATGGAATTGCCCACAAAATGACCCCATCCTGGAAAGCAAACACCCCAACGAATAATCTGAGGCATAATCTTTTGAATGGTTCATTTTTTTCCACTAGTTTTTGGAAAATGTGGGAAAAAAATTAAAACGCATTTTTTTTACACAAAGTTGTCCATTTATAAGATATTTCCAACACATAGCATGTACATAGCAAACATTACACCCCAAAATACATTCTGCTATTCCTCCTGAGTATGGCGATACCACATGTGTGAGACTTTTACAGCCTGACCACATACAGAGGCCCAACAGTGAACTAGCACCTTCAGGCGTTCTACAAGCATAAATTACACATCTCATTTCTCAACACCCTATTACACTTTTGAACGTCCTGGAGCACCAGGACAATGGAATTGCCCACAAAATGACCCCATTTTGGAAAGCAAACACCCCAACGTATATTCTATGAGGCATAATGAGTCTTTTGAACATGTCATTTTTTTCCAGTAGTTTTTGGAAAATGTGGGTAAAAAAATGAAAACGCTTTTATTTTTACACAAAGTTGTCCATTTATATGATATTTCCAACACATAGCATGTATGTGTATGTATGACTTTTACAGGTGATGTTTACTCATGGGTGTGACGGTCACTGACAGGTGATTGGTGATGGTCACTGATGGTTGACTGGTGGTGGTCACTGATGGGTGACTGGCGGTGGTCACTGATGGGTGACGGGTGTCTGGCGGTGGTCACTGATGGCTGACGGGTGTCTGGAGGTGGTCACTAATGGGTGACTGGTGCCTGGTGGTGATCACAGATGCGTGACGGGTGACAGGTGACTGGCGGTGGTCACAGATGCGTGACGGGTGACAGGTGACTGGCAGTGGTCACTGATGGGTGACGGGTGACTGGCGGTGGTCACTGATGGGTGACGGGTAACTGGCAGTGGTCACTGATGGGTGACTGGCGGTGGTCACTGATGGGTGACGGGTGACTGGCGGTGGTCACTGATGGGTGACGGGCGGTGGTCATTGATGGGTGACGGGTGACTGGCAGTGGTCATTGATGGGTGACGGATGACTGGCGGTGGTCACTGATGGGTGACATGCCACGGTCACTGACGGGTGACTGGTGACAGGTGCACTTTATGATGGCAGTCTGATGACAGGTACACTTTATGATGACAGGTACACTATATGGGAGCATATGGGGTGACTGTTGGGTGACTGGTGCATGGGGGGGGGCAGTGACAGTGTGTGTTTTTACTTAACAGATCAGTAACTCAATGATCCCAGCTCTTCTCTCCTCACACTAGAAACTGTGTGAAGAGAGAAGAGCTGGTAACAGTGAGTTACCGCTCTGTTTACATTGGATGTGATCGGCTGTGAAGTAGATCACAGGCGATCACAAGGTAACAGCCGCCAGGCGGCGGTTGATACCAGTGTCGGTGACAGGCAGTGTTCCCAGTGTTCGCATGCGCCGATCACATATTGAGCAGCCATAACCAATGGCTGTTCACCCCTGTCGGTGATGCGGTGTGTCCTGGGGACACGCCGACACCGACAGAGACGGGATGCACACGCCCAATCGCGCGCAATCCCGGCTTAAAGGGGCGACGTCATATGACGTCATCCCAGAACAATAGCCGTTCCGCCCCGCCATCATTTGACGGTGGGCGCACGGCAAGTGGTTAAGGCCTGGGGTGGAGACCAACTGAGGAGGGCCTACTAAATCACACAGGTGGGGGAGGCCCGGCCTCTAACTGGGCGCATGCAGCAAAGGTAGGCAACAGATAAGACATATGTTTGCTGGTTACATGACAGTACCCCCCCTCTTTCGAGGCCTCCCCCTCCCCCGCTTGGGTCCAGGCTTGGAGGGAAATCTCAAATGAAACCTGTTCACAAGACGAGCCACAAATACCTCAGATGAAGGAATCCACGACCTCTCCCTAAGGAAGTAGACTCCATAAACACCGAGCAGAACACTTGTCCAAAGTAAACTCTAAAGGGAGGTTCGGACCTGGGTTCGCCCCCTCCCCCTCCGGAGCTTTCTCCCCCCCATGACAGTACATTGGTCGTTTGTATACAGAATAGACAACGGATGGAAACGACGTACGCGGGTCAATCTCCGGCCCGGAGGGGGTGGACACACTAAATCATCCGGGAGGAGTCAACCAGAGGTGGGGTCCGGAATTGGTGAACGGCACGCGGGTGGCAGTTTACTACCGCCCCGCCTTGCCGATAACAAGACCCTACTGCAGTATACTGCAGCGGGGAAA
>BLSH010158756.1:1759863-1782400 GCA_018402905.1 Glandirana rugosa | reverse complement strand
GTGACGAGGAGTGGAGCTATATGCCCCTGGCCATTCACATGAGTGGGCGATTTCTTAGACAATGTCCAGGGCGGGCCGTTGCGATACATGCTTCATAATTCACCCGTGGTTTATGAAAATCATATCTCGTGATTGGGCAGGCCGGCAAATCTCACAGTAAGAAATTCAATCTCAGCATGCATAAAGCTTTCAAATGACTCCAAACATGAGAGTTCTGAGACCTTCTAGGACCCTGGGAAGGGAACATACTTGTTCTATCCCTCCTTGGGTAACAAGGGGGGAATGTTTATACTTGAATAATGCGGACCGAAATTCTACATTCAAATATGTACGTTTTATCACTATGGCATGCTCACAGCTGAAGTTATGACTGTATGTAAGTTTTTCTACCTTTTCATGTTGTTTCAGAGTTACTGAAAAGGTCAGGAATGCTTGGGTGATTTACGGTGTAGCATGTCCAAACATCAGTTTGGTTTATTGTTGTTTAAGATAAAACAAACAGGCCTTTTCTTTCTGACTGGTTATAAACCATGATCAGATGGCCCCCTTTGAAGTTGATCAATAGCTTGTCCAAGTTTGATGCTTACCTGATGCCTCAGGTCGACGAACTTGTGGATCGCTTGGGAGGGGCCCAGTAAATAACAACCCTAGACCTAACTAAGGGCTACTGGCAGGTACCCATTCCAGAGGATGATGGACAAAACACTGAGGCCACCTTGCCCCTATGCAGCCGCCTACTTGGATGATGTGGTCATCCACAGTCCTGATTGGTAATCCCATTTGCCCTGAGTGCAAGCAGTTGTAGATTCCCTTAGGAAAATAGGTCTCACAGCCAACCCCAAAAATTGTGCCATTGGTCTAGAGGAGGTCAAATACCTTGGCCACATTATTGGTCGGGGACTCGTTACACCGCAGACCAACAAACTAGAGGCAATACAAAAGTGGCCCCAACCCCTAACTAAAAAGTAGGTGCGTGCGTGCGTTCCTGGGGAATCACGGGGTAATATAGGCACTTCATACCGGACTTTGCCACCATTGCCGTCCCCCTGACGGACCTGACAAGGGGCAGAGGGTCGGTTATGGTGAAGTGGAACCCTGAAGCAGAGAAGGCATTTTAGAAGTTAAAACAAGCCCTGTGTGTACAACCGGTGCTTGTGACCCTGGACTTCACGAAAGAATTTGTGATGCAGACCAAGGCCTCTGATTTGGGTCTAGGGGCTGTACTGTCCCAGATCAGAGACAGGGAAGAGCATCCGGTGGTATAACTGAGCCGGAAATTAAATGTCTCACTATTAAATGGGCCTTGAAGACCCTAAAGTATTATTTATTGGGGAGGCCATTTAGACTAGTCACCGATCATGCTCCCTTGAAGTGGATGTATGACAATAGGGAGAAGAATAGTCGAGTGATGAGGTGGTTTCTGGCCCTACAGCCATTCAAGTTTACAGTGGAGCATAGGGTGGGAAAGCTCCAGAACAACGTGGATGGCCTTTCCCGAGTCCACTGTATGGTTGGGACAGTTGCTCAGACGCAGGGGCTTGAGCAGAGGGGGAGGATATGTGAAGTTATGCGAGGCGAGATAGTAGACAGTCGATATCTGTCGCCTCACATGCATTCACTTGGGATGGAATAGAGAGAATCCGGCCCAGTTTTACCAGCTGCTGTGGCAGAGCTGGTTCCGGTCCGGAGTTTCTGGTCCACGCAAATCCTCCTTCAGCTGGTTTAAAGGACCAGGAAGAGAACACACACTCTCTCTGGCCTGGGACTCAGATACACTATTCTGAGAGAGCTGACACACAGAGCTTTGTGCTCAAGGACTATAAAGAAAGGTTTGCATATGCTTTTGTTTTGGGGGTGTCTGGGATGAGCCCGACGCTGTATAATGAGGTAACCTGTTTTGTTTAGTTTAGCGCTGAATGGCAAGGTGTTGTTTTTGCTATTTTGTTTGTTTTATCTTGCAACCTTTTGCTAATAAAACTGGCAACCCGCCAGATTTTTAAGAAAGTTTGCCTGCAAGCTGCCTTTTTTCCCAGGAAAGGCGATCCCCACAAGCTAATCTCCCACACAGTGTAAATTTGCTGTCCCCTCAAAATACCTCAACACACAGCCATTAATGTCTAAACTGCTGGCAACAAAAGTGTTACACCTCTATGTGAAAATTGTCCTAATTGGACCTAAAGTGTCGATATTTTGTGTGGCCACTGTTATTTTCCAGCACTGCCTTAACCCTCTTGGGCATGGAGTTCACCAGAGCTTCACAGGTTGCCACTGGAATCCTCTTCCACTCCTTCATGACAACATCACAGAGCTGTGGATGTTAGAGAACTTGCGCTCCTCCACCTTCTATTTGAGGATGCCCCACAGATGCTCACTAGGGTTTAGGTCTGGAGACATGCTTGGCCAGTCCATCACCTTTACCCTTGGCTTCTTTAGCAAGGCAGTGGTCATCTTGGAGGTGTGTTTGGGGTTGTTATCATGTTGGAATACTGTCCTGCAGCCCAGTCTCCAAAGGGAGGGGGATCATGCTCTGCTTCAGTATGTCACTGTACATGTTGGCATTCATGTTTCCCTCAATGAACTGTAGCTCCTGTGGGAGATTAGCTTGTGGGGATCACTTTTCAGGGGAAAAGATTCAGTATGGAGGTCAGTTTCTTTAAAGTCTGGTGGCTTGCCAGGTTTATTATTACAGGTTTGCAAGCTCAAAACATATAAAAAAAACAGAAGACAAAACCTCGCTGTCCAGAGCTAAGCTAAACAATCAGGTTCCTCTCTATACAGTGTGGGGCTGTCCCCGACACCCACAAAACATAAGCACAGTGAAAATCTTGATCTTTGAGTCCATATTAACACACAGAGCTCACTCAGCTTTCTGCCTCTGAGATCCAGGATAGAGCTCTCCTCTGCTCTCTTCCTGGTCATTAAATACAGGTGAAGAGGGGTTTGAGTGAACCAGAAAGTCCGGGCCGGAACCAGCTCTGCCACGGTGGCTGGCAAAACCCGGGTCAGACTCTCACTAGTCACCTCAACGTGATCGAATGCGAGGCTACAAGTATCGCCCGTCCATTATGGTGCCTCGCATAACATCACATATCCCCCTCTGCTCAAGCACCCGACCATGCACTGGGACCGGGAAAGGCCATCGGCCTTGTTTTGGAGCCTTCCGGCCCGGTGTTCCACTGAGAATTTAGACGGTTGTAAGGCCAGGAACCACCTAGTAACCCGGCTATTTTTCTCCCGGTTGTTACACATTCACTTAAGGGGGGCATGGACGGTGACTAGCCTGAATGACCTTCCCAGCAGGTAGTATTTTAGGGCCTCTAAGGCCCACTTGATAGCCAGGCACTCCTTCTCCACAATAGCATAATTCTTTTCATGCCTATTAAGCTTCCTGCTTAAGTAGATGACCGGGTGCCCCTCACCGTCTCTGATCTGGGACAGAACAGCACCTAGTCCCACCTCAGAGGCATCGGTTTGAACAACAGACTCCTTCGTGAAGTCTGGGATCACGAGCACCGGCTGTACACAAAGGGCTTTCTTCAACTTCTGGAATGCCTTCTCGGATTGGGAATTCCACTTAACC
The DNA here is from genome assembly GCA_018402905.1 of Glandirana rugosa. Taxonomy (NCBI): domain Eukaryota; kingdom Metazoa; phylum Chordata; class Amphibia; order Anura; family Ranidae; genus Glandirana; species Glandirana rugosa. The sequence continues at coordinate 1,778,820 of BLSH010158756.1, read as the reverse complement.
ATTCCCGACCCTCTACCCTTCGTCAGATTGGTCAGAGGGACAGCAATGGTGGCAAAGTTGGGGATGAAGCGTCGGTAATACTCTGTAATCCCCAGGAAGACATGAACCTGTTTTTTGTTCACCGGTTGGGGCCACTTTTGAATGGCCTCGATCTTATTGGTCTGGGGCTTGATCAGACCCAGACTAATAACATACCCAAAGTATATGGCCTCCTCCAGACCTATGGCACACTTTTTTGGGTTGGCTGTTAAACCTGCTACCCTCAGCGAATCTACCACTGCCTACACCCGGGGCAGATGTAATTCCAAATCTGGGCTGTGGATGACCACATCATCCAGATAGGCCGACCAAACGGCATTCGCTTGTATTGGAAGGACCCCTTGGGGGGTAGAAAAGGCAGTTTTTTTCCTTTGCTGCCGGTATCCCCTAGTTAGGTCTAGGGTTGCTATGCACCAGGCACCTCCCAACCTGTCCACAAGTTTGTCAACCCACGGCATTGGGTATGTGTCAAACTTAACACGTCATTCAGCTTCCCGAAATCGTTACAGAACCGGATAGTGCCATCGGGCTTTGGGACCAGCACTATAGGGTTCGACCAGGCACTGTGGGACTTCTCTATCATGTCTAACTCCAACATGGTTTTTATTTCTCTCACCACTGCATCTCGTCTAGCCTCAGGTATTTGGTAGGGTTTTACATTTACACGGACTCCTGGATCCGTTATTATGTCATGTTGTAGTACAGTGGTCAGTCCGGGTAGGGAAGAGAAAAAATCTCTATTTTTACTGACAAATTCCTTAACGTCATTTTGTTGCATCAGTGACAGGGACTCGGTTATGGGGACATCCGGGGTCAGGGGTAACCTGTCCTTTTTGGGGAGTGAGCACTGCCAATATACTCTGTCTATCTTTCCACGATTTTAGGAGATTAACATGGTAAATCTGCTCTGGTTTCCTTTTCCCAGGCCGGTAAACTTTGTAGTTTACTTCCCCTACTCTTTCCCTAATCTCAAAAGGACTCTGCCACTTGGTCAGAAATGTACTTTCAACTGCGGGGGCTAGCACCCGCACTCTGTCTCCGGGGTTGAAAGTTCGGGTTTTGGCACCCCGACTGTAAACCCTTCTCTGGGCTTCCTGAGCTTGCTCCATATGCTCTCGTACAAGAGGCAGGACATCTGCAATTCGATCCTGCATCAAGGAGATATGCTCTATGATGCGTCTATATGGGTTGGCCTCTCCTTCCCACGTCTCCTTTGCAACATCCAGCAGCCCCCAGGGATGTCTACCATGCAAGAATTCAAAGGGGGAATACCCCTGCGGAACCTCTTGTATGGGAAACATGAGGTACGGCAGCAAAAAATCCTAATTTCGCCCATCTTTATGCACCACTGCATGTGAGGTGACAAGTATTGCCCGTCCATTATGGCGCCTCGCATAACATCACACTCCCCAATTCTGGCAGCACTTATGCAGCCCCAGACCATGACACTCCCACCACCATGCTTGACTGTAGGCAAGACCAGGCCTGTACTGGCCATCGGGACTACCGGGAGTTTCCCGGTGGGCCGATGGCTCAGTGGGCCGATTTCAGTGATAGCCTGCTGTTCTGTCCATAGCTAGGCGCACTTCGGCTCTTTCCGCTCCCGCTCGGCTATTTCGCCCCCGCTCGGCTCTTTCCGTGGCCGCTCGGCTCTTTCCTCGCCCGCTCGGCTCTTTCCGCCCCCGCTCAGCTATTTCGCCCCCGCTCGGCTCTTTCCGTGGCCGCTCGGCTCTTTCCTCGCCCGCTCGGCTCTTTCCGCCCCCGCACGGCTCACACTGCACACATCTTCGGCCACCGCCGGCCCGCACTCGCCCTTTTCCGTGACTGCTCGTCTTCCCGCGCCCCTCTCCTCTCTGACCGCTTTTCGGCTTCCTCCTGGAAAACTCAGCTATCTCCAGCGGCCTCAGTGACATCCTGAGAGCAGCTGACAGGCAGAGAGATGACGGTGCTGCAGGAACTCGGCCGGCCCAGCATGATAAAGAGGTAGAAGGTCCATTGAATGTATAACAAAAAAAAAAACCTGTGCAAAATATGTAATCAAAGAGTAAAGTGCCCCAGTACAAGAAAAAAACTCTGGGTAGTGTGATCCCAATTGCTTTCAAGTGGGCTCACACTACCCAGAGTTTTTTTCTTGTACTGGGACACTTTACTCTTACTGCTTTGATTACATATTTTGCACCATTTTTTTTCTCTGCACATTTGAAGACACTAATTTGCACATTTTTTGCACTCTTTTTGCACTTTAAAGGAGAAGTCTAGCCAAAGCTTGTTTGGCTGTACTTCTCCTGTGGATCGCAGGAGTGCAATTAGTTGTGACCAGTTTTCAGCAGAGAGCGGAGTAAAGTCCGCTCTCTGCTGACATCACAGGATTTGGGACAGGCACCGCGCCATCCCGACTTCAAGAGTCTGGATCCGCCAGGTGCCTGTACTGGCAGCCGTCTCAGGCTCTCAGTGAGTTGCCCCTCCACAGCCAAACGCTCCAGTGAGCGTGGGGGAGCAGAAAGGAGAGCTGCTGATTGACAGCAGCTCTCCGCTTGGGGATCTGTGAGAACCGAGGCATTGGCGGTGTACGATCGTTTGGTTCTCAGTGTAGAGGCGCCGGGGGGACAGATTCTACATCCACCTAGGTAAGAATAAAGGGGGATAGGGCTTCGGGCCTAGTCCTAGGGGGCAGGTAACAGGGGGACACCAGGGGGGCTGGGGACCGGACTGGAGGGGGCAGGGAGATACAAGACAGCCATGGGGCCCCAGGAATGAAGAGGCTCCTGTGGGAAAAAGGGGCCCTAAGGAATGAAGGGGGTGTTTGAGATGTAGGGGCCCTATAAGAAGCACCCTATAGAATGAAGGGGGCCCCCAATGGGAAGAATGACCCTATGCAATGAAGGGGATTGTATGGGATGTAGGGTGTGCTGTCACTGCTTCCGAGGGCTCTCCCCTGCACCCCGTCTTCTTTCTGGGTTTGCGTGATCCTGCTGTGGGGATAGCCGGGCCGTGATGACGTCACACTCGCGCAAGTGCACAGGATACTGTTTTTGTGTGTGTTCGCAAAATTAAAGTGGGCCAGTCAGGATGAAGTCCAGGGCCAAATATTTGTCTCAGTCCAGCCCTGGGCAAGACACACTTGTCTTTGTACTCCTCACCTGGTTGCCATTACACACGCTTGACACCATCTGAACCAAATAAGTTTATCTTGGTCTCATCAGACCACCGGACATGGTTCCAGTAATCCATGTCCTTAGTCTGCTTATCTTCAGCAAACTGTTTGCGGGCTTTCTTGTCCATCATCTTTAGAAGAGGCTTCCTTCTGGGGTGATAGTCATGCAGACCAATTTGATGCAGTGTGCAGAGTATGGTCAAAGAACTGACAGGCTGACCCCCCACCCTTTCAACCTCTGCAGCAATGCTGGTAGCACTCATACGTCTATTTCCCAAAGACAACCTCTGGATATGACACTGAGCATGTGCACTCAACTTCTTTGGTCGACCATGGGGCCTGTTCTGAGTGGAACCTGTCCTGTTAAACCGCTGTATGGCCTTGGCCACCATGCTGCATCTCAGTTTCAGGGTCTTGGCAATCTTCTTATAGCCTACGCCATCTTTATGTAGAGCAACAATTCTTTTTTTCAGATCCTCAGAGAGTTCTTTGCCATGAGGTGCCATGTTGAACTTCCAGTTACCAGTATGAGAGAATGAGAGTGATAACACCAAATTTAACACACGTGCTCCCCATTCACACCTGAGATCTTGTAACACTAATGAGTCACATGACACTGGGAGGGAAAATTGGCTAATTGGACCCAATTTGGACATTTTCACTTAGATGCGTATTCACTTTTGTTGCCTGCAGTTTAGACATTAATGGCTGTGTGTTGAGTTATTTTGAGGGGTAAGTAAATTGACACTGTTATACAAGCTGTACACTCACTACTTTACATTGTAGCAAAGTGTCATTTCTTCAGTGTTGTCACATGAAAAAGTAGAATAAAATATTTACAAAAATGTGAGGGGTGTACTCACTTTTGTGAGATACTGTATATATACAGTGGAATGACAGTTGTGGGAAAAGCAGATGGGTGAAACAAATCCACTGGTTATTGTTATAGGATACCACACTAAGGGGAAATCCCAGGCCAGCCTTTTAAACCTTTACGTCCTAGAGACCAGATAAAATAGGAATAAGATAGGGACCCTTAACTAATGGCAAACAGCAATGTCCAGCATGCAGGCCTGCAGTAGTCTTCGCTGGCAGTTGGAGCTCTTTGAATTATATCCAAAAGGTGGCAGAGTGATGTAAGGTAGGCGGGATAGCTTAAGCTGACTAATGATTTTCCTTAGAGTACCTCAGGGTAAAGATGTCTATGTACAGTGTCTTATGCAATGTAGGTGAAGTGTTTTCAGAGGTAAAGCGTCTGTACACCAAGGTGTAAGGTGTCCAAGCAAGATAACAAAGCAGGGGTTGTGGATGGTGGGCAGCAGCCCTCTCACAGACTGAAGAGTCAAATAGGAACCTCCCAAACAGCGATCCCAGATGAGATGCCCTTCAGTGGAAAGAACGTAGACGACCGACCAGCTGCTGAGCACCGGCAGGAGTTGGATCTGATAGATGAAGTGGTGCTGTGGTGATGTCTCACAAACAGCAAGCAGAGATGGGTCCTCCGAGGCTGGAGTCACTGGATGGCCACGTGGTAGGCTGCAGCCCTACTGCACAGCGGCAGAGAGGTGCACACTCGATGATGCCCAAAAAGAAGAGAGCACGGGGCGGATCTGCTCGCCCTTTTATTGTTCATCCCAGAGGTCTTTGGTATCCCAGAGAGCACCTTGGGATGGATAGTGCAAAGATGTATAATAACAAAATATTCCGAGGATGTGAATAAAAAAACAAAACCCAAAACCATATACAAAGTGGAGTGTAACTCAAGGGTATAAATAAATAAAAAATATAATACTGAATGGATCAAGGGGGCTGGTGTCCTCAAGTACAAAACCTGCCAACAAGATAAACAACAGAAAAACAGCGCCGACCCTGAGAAAATATCAGTGCATTACTAATAAGTCCAGATCATAGTCCATAAAGTGCTGAAAGTGTAAACATATACCAAAAACAATTATAATATGCTTATAATTATAATAAAGTGTCCTTAATGCTTTTAAAAGTGGTATAGTGCTCCAAACAGAACTCGGTGCAAAGTGCCAGAACCCCTCTTGTGGCCCCACTCACCAGAACTCGTGGATACTCTGCTTTTCAGTCAGGGGGTCAGATGAGCTAGATACTGGTGGGGGTTGATCTAAACCGGAGCATAGTGGCAAAATGAATGTCCAAGACAATGTTCAGTGAGGCAGGTTCATTCCAGGCAGCTCGGGAGAACGAAGAGAGAAGAGCTCATAGTGTATACCATAAAATACTAGCTTTATTGCGCAAATATATAATGTACTCACAGACTGGATAAAATAAACAGCATGGATAGCAGTAACACAAGATGACAGCGTGCATTCCATGGGCTGTGTTCCACCACGAGCGGAAATGACGTGGGTGGCTACAACGGACCGGAAACTACATCAACGCGTTTCACTCTGACAATAGAGCATCATTACGGACGTTCAAAGATGGCTTTAAAACCCCAGGATGTCTGCTCAGGAGACTACTAGTCCCACAATCCTCCCTGTTGGCTCAAAGAGACAAAGAGATGATGTCAGTTTACTAGAGCCCAGCACTGGAGGGACACAGGGATAGACAAAGAATGACAGGGGTTGTCTGCAAAGCAAGGTAATCATAGTCCACTGTCGGCTACAATTATATAGCAATCTTGTGACTTCTATCAGTGCCTGGCTGGCACTGGCTGACCCCTGACCCTCTGTCTGGACAGTGCTGATTGGCCCTGTGCTGATCACATGCACCCTCCCAAGAGAAAAAAAAACTCTAGCAATAAACACCAAACTGAGCATGTGCAGCCTGACTCTGGTAACTGTCATATACAGACTTATTTTGGACACAGTGGAAAAAGAGAAGGATCTGTGCATACAGGATCAAACAACCTTTTTACACAATGCAGTGGTTTAACTCCTTAAGTTCCACAATGAGTATAACAAGCATGCTTTACTGCATATACTGACTGATTTTACTGTTGTGGGTTTAGTAACACTTTAAGGCTAAGGCTACCCAAACACATTAGGAGCCCCATAGGGCTGAATAAAAATAGATTAATAGACCCCTTCATCAAAGCTAAACATCATGGATAGAGGAATCTCCCCTGCCAGGTTTTATACTCTGATCAAAATATTCATAGAGCAATTGCATCTAATTGGCTGCAATCACTGTTTGGCTGAGAATTCTCCACATAGCTCCTTCAACTTTCATACTGCAGTTGTTGAGCAACGTGCTGCTCTGTCAAGGTCACCCCAATTTTTGCAGATGCTGCAGAAATTGGCTGAATTTTGAACCGCATGTGGGTAGAATAAGATTTAAACTCCCATCCAATGACATGGCCCTTGTGGCCACTGAAGAACTGTAATTGGGTGCCAGGGAAGGGTGGGATTTATTAACATTTGGTTTAGTGGGGTGAATAGAAAATATATTTTCTCTGTCAACCAAGCAATTGATACTAATTGATGTCCTCCCCATTTAGAACTTCCCATATACAGTTTATGTTCAAGTCTGGTAAGGCTTTGAAACTTTTGACATACAGTATGTGCTAATATTTGTAATATTGGTAATAAACCCAGTCTTTATATTAAACAACTAGTTATTAAGAGCTATTATTGAATGAGTATATCTATGATGTATAATGTACTACTCACAAAAGTGATGACATAAACCTTACAAACATTATTAGGACATAGTTTGACAGTGACAGAGATGTAGTGGAATGTGTGCTGGATTAACTGACATGGCAGAACACAATGTATTGCAGTAAAAGCTGACGTCCAAAAGTGATTATATCATTTCAAATGAACACAGGAGTGAAAGATTTATAGGTGGTAAATATAGCTCCTAAAAACAGATACTGTAGGTTACGCCTTGAAAGGAATCTCTTCTACTGGTGCTAATTCTATAATAGCAATTAACAGGCCGGTGCTAACTATGGGTTTTATACTACAATATTGCTTGCCAGGAAGTGGAGTATAGAATACCATAACAATATCCTAACAAATCAATGCTGGACTTAAAGAGACTCTGTCACCAACTTAAAAAATACAAGTTAAAGCACTGAAAAATCAAGGATGTTAAATCCTCACTTGCAGTGTTTTTTCTTTCCATAAATGATTTTGTTAACTTTCAATGTGCTTTTGGTCTTGCTAAGGATATTAACTCCTACAGGAAGAGTTGGTTCCTTAGCTGGCACAACCCCCTTCCCTCCTTGCACTTAATAGCTCTCTCCTCTTCAAGTTGGGGATAGAGTCTGGCTGTCATCTTGCAATGTCCGACTTCATGTTCCCTCACTGAAACTGGCACCACGGTTTATTGGGCCTTTCCGTATTCTCCATAAAATCAAACCAGTGGCTTACACATTAGACCTTCCTTCTAATATGCGTATTTCAAATGTATTTCATGTGTCTTTATTAAAACCTTTGGTGTGCAACTGCTTCATCACCTCGGTACCACGTCCTCACCCTGTTCAGATTGATAACCACGAGGAGCATGAGTGAGAATCAATCATTGACTCCCGTAGGTTCCATGGACGTATACAATACCTGGTTCATTGGAAAGAGTACAGTCCAGAGGAGCGCTCTTGGGTCTCATCCTCGGACGTTCATGCTTCTGCCCTCCTCCATGCTTTCCATAGACCTTTTTCCCTTCAAACCTGGCGGTCCTCTGAAGGGGAGGAGTCATTGAGGAGGGGGTACCTCCTCAATGACACCTGGTGATCATTTTCTGCTCGTCAGCCAGTCCCTTCTGGCTATTTAAACTACCTGGTTCATTTCTCCTATGCTTTTGCCTTGCTCAACATAGCTAGAGACTCTCTGCTGTGTTACTGTTGAAGTCTTGCCTGGCTGACATCCCTTCTAGTTCCTGATCCTGTCTGCTGCCTCCAACTATGCTGATGTCTGGCTTCCTGACTACCTGATTTGGCTAACAAACTCTGGCTATGTTTTGGCTACGTTTACCAGTAGTACCATTTTTACCATTATATTAAAAGGTGTTATTTTTACTGCATTTTCTGTCTCCGTCTGTTTCATGGTTCCTGACAACTTCAGAATGGTTACAAACGTTTTCGTAGATTCATACCTTTTTCTCTTTTGAAGATATTAATTTAGAACTTATGTCTAACTGACTATTAAGTGAGAGGTATCCTTAATTATAATACCTGAACCAAGTTAGTGTTGTAATACAAATTGGAACATCACGGGTGCCACTTTAGTCTTAGAACAAATTACAACATTACATACAACAAATGTGTAGTATGCCATTCATAATAACATTATATGCCATTCATTTTCAATGGCATTCCCAGTGTACTAGGGGAAAGCTCCTGTGGTGCTGCACACTGCAACACATGGTAATGCGCTACTTTTGATTTGGTGTGCTGTGTCTGAAGAAAATCTGTAGGTACTTTTTTTTTGTCCATTCCAGTGCCGGTTTGTTTGCAGACTATTCAAATGAACTACCTGCTTTAACACAATGCACATTAACACACAACTTAATGAGTGCGCATTAAAGTAGAACCATGGCCTGCCATTAAAAAAAGTGCACCTGCACTCACTATTTTCCCTTCTGCAAAGTCTCACAATTATCTGTTGAATCTGCCAGTGAAGTTCACATAATGCAGCTTCCTGTGATAGTGGGACAACTCTGCTGCACTGCTTCTGTATTCAAAGCAGCATTGTCCCTCATGTAAGCTGCACCTGCATGCACAAGAGTGGAATGAGAAGATGTTGCAAGTGGGTGTGGCAATTAGCATTGTCTTTGTTGGTATCTTGTCAGTCAGCATCTGGCCACACCTAGTCCTGCCTGCTGCTTTCTAGATTGGCAGAAATGACTGTGCTGTTAAAACCCTCCCACTGTAAGCTGCAGTGTCTGGGAGGGCGAGTGTGTGAGGCTTAAAGTGGTTGTCAACTTGTGACAACCACTTTCACCTACAGGTAAGCCTATAATAAGGCTTACCTGTAGGTGCCCTGCATATCTCCCAAACCTGCATGGTTCAGGAAATATGCAGAGTATTAGCTGTGCTGACATAATTTCGGCACATGTGCAGTGAAGAAATGGCCTCTGTGCCGTTTCATCACTGTGATCGTGCCGTGACTGGCGTCTCCCGCGCGCATGCATGGGAGTGACGTCACGCGACTCCGGCCAGTCACAGAGCCGGAGATCGCGGCCCCGGAAGGAAGAGGGGCAGAAGATGGACGCGGCCAGTACAGGGGACAGCACTGGATGCCACAGGTTTCGTTTGCAGGTAAGTGACACATAATGGGCTACTATGCGATGCATAGTAGCCCATTATGCATCTACTTTACAGGAGAATACAGAGGAAGTAAACCCAATCTGGGTTTACTTCCTCTTTAAAGGAAAATTATGCAGACTTAAAGGAAGTAAAAGATTTTTTATTTTATTTTTGAGGCTCTTTTTTATCACATAGTAGCTTAAATCGAGACCTGTTTACACTGCTACACTGCAGCCTTTCAATATACTTTAAGACAACGTACCAGAATGGTAGGGTGTGAATGAAAATTCAATTTTACGCAAGAGAGCAGAGTTCTGTGTTAGACTAACCTAGTTTTTGTTTACTTTCCGGTCTCGCTGGCAAAAATCAAAACCTATATGCGAGTTAACATTCCACTCCCAGCAGAGAATCCAGCCTTTTATTATATGGCATAAACACAGAACAGGAGATCTGAAAGGAGTTAACAGAACGAGCTAAGCTGCTGAGAGAATAACCTAAGCAACTTCTCTGTGAACTCGGGTGAATTGTTCCATAGTGCCAGCAGCTACAGAGGTCAGTGAAAGCTTGTTTTGCAGCTCATACACTGCTTGTTTAGAATGCAGTATGTAAATATTTGGATGGCAGTAGCCTGGCCCCAGTTACAGGGCATTTTCTTTGCTTCTGACACCTAGATGTGATAGGAGTTAGTGAGGAAATGGTCAGTGCTACTGGGGCAGGAGGTATTAGGCTCCATTCACACCTGACGTTCTGGAACACACCACAAAGCATGTGAAAAATGCGCATTTTGCCACACGTTCTGGAAATGTGTTGCAAACGCTCATCCCTCTTGTAGTGCCATTAATTTGGTAATGGCACTCTAAGCGCATTTTGATGTGTGGCAAACAAGCTACAGATACTACAATGTGCACAGTGAAAAAACAGGCCAGGCTCCATTTCAAAAACGGTTCTGGAGCTTATTTGGGGCATTTGTCGTGCGTAGAACAGACTATTCAAGTGAATTGGCTTCCATATGTGCAACCAGCTGAAATGCAAAAAAAACGCAAGCTGGTACGCGAGTTCCTGCTATGCACAGGTGTGAATCCAGCCTTAAAAGCAAACCTGCTGCTTTGTCCTGCACAGGTCTGCTTGGAGGTAGCTATAGCCTATATATGAGAGAGGAACATCAAATTTCAATGGGGCATCTACAAACACTGGAAACCAAGCTTCACTCTGCAGACACAAAGATTACACAAAACATTCACTATTATTCCCCTGATAAGCTCTGGCATTATTACTTTATGAGTCAATGACCCATAAAAAGTATCCAAATCAGGAAACTTAATGGAAAGTCATATCTTCTTATACTGGTTCTGGGTTAGTGACATCATCAGGTTTACTTGTTTTCTTTCTTCAGTGCATTCTGTTTTACTGACCCAGAACATATGCGGTCAGTGAAGTGAAGTTAAAGTCAGAATTCAAAACCTGCATACTGGTTATGAGTAAGTGACTTAAAGTATAAAAATCACAAGAAAATAGAATTTTCAGGAGAATGTGATAATGGAAACCTTTGTTTGTTGACTTTCCTGTTCAATAAGAGATTCCAAAATTGTCACCAAAGCATTTTTTTCCACTTTAACATTTTTGCTTTGTTTTATAGAAAAATGTAGGCATGTACAAGCTATGCATACAAGCTTCGCTACTGCAAAGGTCTAGTGTTAGAACAAGCTACAATCCAATCAGCCGTGAAGCATGGTACCTGGTATAGGTGACAGGTTCCCTGGTAGCAAGGGGGTCAGTGATCTTGCCCCCTCCCTAGCAGTCTGTTTCCAGTAGCAACCAGAGCCATACGCATATTACAGAGATCTATGACATGGTCACAAGGTATGAGAAGGAAGGAATTAAAGCGTTTGTTACCCCCAACACTTCATATTCCTGATATGTGGCTACTGTACCATGTAATTGTGTGAGTAAGTCTCCTGTTCTCTTTGTATTGCTTCCCTTGTGAGAAATCCCTAGTTTTCCTGCTAGTCCCTCTGTTTTCCTATTAAAAACCGACCACACTAAGCAGGAGAGCACACCATGGTCAGTTCTCTAGCTATGCTGGGAACTCAGTCTGCTCTCCTCCAATTATCAGACTTGTCCTGCCAATGGCTCTCGCTGCTACCTTAGCCAATGAAGAGGGAGAGTGCCCAGAGAGCCAGGGATCTTGTGTACATCGCTGGGGGAAGATTGGGCTCAGATAACTATTTGGGGGGGGGGGGGGGCTGCTACACAGAGAAGGTTTTGCTACACAGAGAAGGTTTTGTAACTTCGTGCATAGAATGCATGAAGGTAAAGAACCTTGAACATTTTCAAACACTTTAAAACAGAGTTCCGGACAAAATATGACTTTTAAGATAAAAATACCCCTAGAATACTCATGCTTCGTGCAATGTAACAAAGGTATGCTGAAAACTATGTCCAGTTTGCTATTTGTGCAGCATTGTTTTCTTACTATATGAAGTTCCTGCACAGTGCCGCCATCTCCAGTGTGGGCATCTGAAGCCGCAGTGTCCTTCCTGGATTCTGTGCATGCTGGCTACCCAACATGCACCCGCCGATCTTGTGCATGTTCAGTGCTGTGCAATCTCAAGCTGTGCCATGTCAAGCTGACCAAGATTGTCCATAGATGTCAATGTTAAATGTTCCTGGACCTGTGCCATGTCAAGCTGACCAACATTTTCCATAGATGCCAATGTCAAATCTTACGGGAGCAGAGCCATGTCAAGCTGACCCAGGAGCCAATGCAAATCCGTAAATGACATATGGCACCACGGCCCCTAAAGGAGGAAGAGCAATTAGATATAGGCGTAAATCAGGTAAGTGAACAGAAAAAAAAAAATATAAATTGCCAATTCATTTTAACCACTTCAGGATCGCCCGCCATCAATAAGTCGGTCCTTTGACATTGAATACTGTTTTTATGGCAGCAGATAGCTGCCATAACCCCGATCATTTTCTCAATGGTGGGTGGTCCACTTTTGGATATAAGTGGTCTCCACGGCGAATTCGCCACAAGATCACTGCCGCCTCCTGGTCGTCTCCGCCACTTACCGCATCCGGAGACGATCTGATCCTATCTCCTGTTTGCCAGGAAGTTGAGTGAGGGCATGATAGCCCTCACTCGACTCTATCCCCTTGGAGGACCGGAGCAACGTCAAACGTTGCTTCCACCCTCCAGCCTTAAAGGGACAATTAAAAAAAAAAGGCATTTATTTATTGCTTTTAAGTGTAAATGTGAGATCTGAGGTCTTTTTGACCCCAGATCTCACATTAAAGAGGTCCTGTCCTGCTTATTTCTATTTCAAGGGATTTTTACATTCCTTGTAATAGGAATAAAAGTTATCAAAAAAATGTTCTTTTAAAAGGACAGTGTAAAAGTAAAAAATAAAAAGTAAAATAAATAAGAAAAAAATAAAAAATTTAAAGCGCCCCGTCCCTCTGAGCTCACACCCAGAAGGCGAACACATACGTAAGCCACGCCCACATATGAAAACGGTGTTCAAACCACAGGTGAGCTATTGCAGCGATCATTAGATCGAGAGCAATAATTCTAGCATTAGACCGTCTCTGTAACTCAATATTGGTAACCGCCATTTTGAAGGATGACATGTTGGTTATCAATTTTACTTGGTGTAACATTATCTTTCACAATATAGAAAAAAATTGGGCTAACTTTACTGTTTTCTTATTTTTTAATTCAAAAAAGTGTATTTTTTCCAAAAAAATTGCATTTGTAAGACCGTAGCGCAAATACGGTGTGACATAAAGTATTGCAATGACCGCCATTTTATTTTCTAGGGTATCTGAAAAATATATATATAATGTTTGTGGGCTCTAAATAAGTTTCCAGCAAAAAAACTGATTTTAACTGTTAACAACAGATGTCAAAAATAGACTCGGTCCTTAAAGAGGAAGTAAACCCAGATTGGGTTCACTTCCTCTACATACCCCTGTAAATTAGAAGCATAATGGGCTACTATGCATCGCATAGCAGCCCATTATGTGTCACTTACCTGCAAACGAAGCCTGCGACGTCCCCTGTGCTCATCTTCGTCCATCTCCTGCCCCTCTTCCTTCCGGGGCCATGACTCCTGCATGCGCATGGGAGCCACCAGTCACGGCACAGTGTCAGTGGAGAAACGGCACGGAGGCCGTTTCTTCACTGCGCATGTGCCAAAATGATGTTGGCACATGCAGAACGCTGCATATCTCCTGAACTGTGCAGCTTTGGGAGATATGCAGGGCACCTACAGGTAAGCCTTATCATAGGCTTACCTGTAGGTTGAAGTGGTTGTCACGAGTTGACAATCACTTTAAGTGGTTAGGGATGCACATTAGTGATGCATACTGAGGAGTGAAAAATGTGGGTGGAACTCAGCTTTAATATTTACCCTTTCATTGAGGCCATATAGTATAGCTATTGCTATACTTTCAGCGCTGCGAATATGAGTGCTGAAACTCTTATACACAAAAGCTACACTGTTGTTTCCAAGCCCTTCTCTCCCTTCTCCATTCACAGAGGCTAGAGCAATGGAAGGTACTTTTTGGCCTCATTCACATGAGCATACTGATCAGTACACCTATGTGAAGGGCTGTCTTCAGCCACCCAGGGTGCACAGGTGTTACGTACAGGGACATGCAGGCAGCCGGAGTGTACATTCATGTGGTTCTGATGCACAGAACGGAATGCAGTTTGTCCTTATCCCGATCCATGCATTGGACTTGGATGTGGCAAGTCAACAGGCACCCGGCTGCCATTGGTTTCAACAAACTGCCTGCACAGAGCACCGGTGCATCCCAGATGTCTGAAGACAGCCCTTCGCATAGGTGCACAGATCGATATGCTTGTGTGAATGCTGCCTTTGACCCCTTTCACATGGGCATCCTTTCACTTACGTTCTTTGCTACTAAAAACTGATGGAAACAGATTCAGATTACATCAGTTAACATTAGTCTACATTCATTTTTGCATCTTTTTTTTTTAGTTGTTGCAGAAAGAAGTGACAATTATATAAACAAAAAAAAGTGTCTCCTGCCTAAGGCGCCTTTCAGATGATCGGCCCGATCTGACAAGATCCGCTGAAAACAGACGGATGGCGATATGTTCGCCATCCGTCCAGCGGGTTGGATCAGATGGGATCGGATGAAAATGGACAGGCTGTCCGTTTTCATCCGATCTCCCCATAGAGGGGAGCGGGGCTCTGACAGGTCCATCTCTGCACAGTGAGCAGAGACGGACCTGTCATTCGCCTGCTCAGCGGGGATCAATGGAGCGATCCCCCGCTGAGCTAGCGGAGTCTGTCCAATGGATCCGCCCTGTGAGAAAGGGGCCTTAACCAGACATAAACGGAATGGATGTAAATGGATGGCATCCGTTTACATCAGTTCCATTCCATTTCAACAGATCTGGACATTGGCTGTTCCGTTTAACCACTTCAGCCCCGGAAGGATTTCCAGCTTTAGGATCGGAGCCCTCTTTGCGATTCGGCGCTGCATCAATTTAACTGAAAATTGCGCGGTCGTGCAACGTTGTACCCAAATGAAATTTGCGTCCTTTTTTTCACACAAACAGAGCTTTCTTTTGGTGGTATTTGATCCCCTCTGCGTCATTTCTGATCGCCGCTATAAACAAAAAAAGAGCGACAATTTTGCAAAAAAACCCAAATTTCTTACTTTTTGCTAAAATACAAATCCCAAAAAAAAATATAAAAAAACATTTTTTTCACTGTTTTTGGCCGATTTATATTCTTTCTCATATTTGCTATAAAAAAAATCGCAATCGGCGTTTATTGATTGGTTTGCGCAAAAGTTGCCGCGTTTACGGATGATGAGAATTCATTTTTGGGCTTTTTATTTTTTTTTTATTTTTTACTAGTAATGGTGGTGATCTGCGATTTTTAGCGGTACTGCGATATTTCAGCGGTCATGTCGGACCATTTTGACACTTTTTTGGGACCATTGGCATTTATACAGCGATCAGTGCTATAAAAATGCACTGATTACTGTGTAAATACCATTGGCAATGAAGGGGTTAACCTGCAGGGGGCGCTCTAAGGGTTAACTATGTTCCCTGGGCGTGTTCTAACTGTGGGGGGACTGCCCTAGCTGGGGAAGGGAAGTGGTAGAAGCCTCCGTATACAGGAAGGCTGTGATCACAGCCCTTCCCCCTTCACAGAACGGAGGTCCGTGTTTACATACACGGACCTCCGTTCCTTCACTCCGGGGGGGCATCGTGGGTAGCCGGCGGCAATCGAAGCCGCCGCACCCGCTCCCTGGCCCTCCCCGAACACAGTGAGCGCGCAGGCGCGCCTCCGGCGGCGCGCGCGCTCACAGTGCGCGTTATCGCAGCCACCGTCGTATGACGGCGATTTGCGATAACGAACGACCTTGTCGCCGTCAACCTGCGGTTGGCGGTCGGCAAGTGGTTAAAGAAAATAGAAGTAACAAAGTGGATGTAAATGGGTGATCATCCGTTACATCAGTTTGTCCATAGAAATGATTGCTGTCCACTTTTCATCCCTCAATAGATGGATGAAAAACAAATAGACAGAATGGTCGTGAAATGAGCCTATTTTCGTCCGTTATTTAAATGGAAGAAAAATATGGCTTTCTTCCATTTCAAAAAAGGGATGATAACGGAGGTGGATGTCATGCTGACATCCGCTTGCCCATAGAAATACATTGGTGTCTGTTTTTCATCCATCAATGGATGGATGAAAAACAGACAAACAGAACACTCCTGTAAAAGAGGTCTTGGTTTTAAGAATGCATACTTCAATATAAATTTCTTTATTTAAACCAGAGTTCAAGCAGATATTCTCTCTATTTGTAATCCTTATGCTGCTAACATTAGTAAATAGATAAGAAAGTATATCATATTTACTTGTTTTAAACTTATTTTTTACATTTCTTCAGGTACTTCCTGGTTTCTGGCCTAGGCAAATGATGTCATACATTCTGGAGTCTTCAGGAGGGGAGGTGGGGTTTTCTCAGCTAAGCACACCCTTGTTATTTAACAGTGGTTTCTCAGCAAAATAAAGCATAGAGACATGGATGGCTGGGGGCGGGGGGTGGATCTGAATATTACAAATGAATTACTTAGCATTTTTGATTTGTGGTGCTCAGATGCAGTGCAGTTCCTCTTTCAGTGTCACTTTAAATATAATGTAATACTTTTAT
The DNA here is from genome assembly GCA_018402905.1 of Glandirana rugosa. Taxonomy (NCBI): domain Eukaryota; kingdom Metazoa; phylum Chordata; class Amphibia; order Anura; family Ranidae; genus Glandirana; species Glandirana rugosa. The sequence continues at coordinate 1,762,204 of BLSH010158756.1, read as the reverse complement.
AATGAATACATACTGTAAGAATTTTGATTCTTTTTTTTTAAGTTTTCTTAGAGTTCAGTTTAGGTGCTTCACTTCTAATGTTTACACGGAAAGCAAGCCTTTCAGTGTCAAAAGTTGAAAACTTTACTAAGCAGTTGACCTTTCTTCCTTTCTAGGAGTCTGATAGTCAGGATGAATGGGGAGAAAGCTTGGCTGGTTTTCTGACACATAAATGATTAACAAAAGACATCCCTTTCAGGCACCCATGTCTCTAACATTAGTACTAGAAACAAACCCAAGAAAAAAACTCAGAGCAGACAAACAAACAGAAGATGTCAGCCTCCATTTTGGATAGGCTCAAACCTTTTCTAATAATGAAGGGCAGTAAACGCTCACCCCCATGCTGTTTCTGCTCCACCCCAAACTCCTAATGCTGAGATTGCAATCCTCTCCTCTGTATCAAGATTAATACAAGTTAATTGGGAATCCAGAAAAGTACTGTTTGTGTACAGAGACTGTGTAGCCAAGACCGCGGTCTCTGATCTTGTGATTCAGTGTATTATGCAATTTCTTACCAGGTTTAATATGTAACTTTTGAAGTTGATTTAATGAGGACATGTTGGGTCAGATTTTATAGCTTGAAAAGGAGCTTTAATAGTATGGAAGATGTGTCAATTGTTGCTTTTAAGTCTCTTGTATAAAGTACCATTTTACAGTATTTCCCTGGAGAGATGGCTACCTTTTGTACAAATGCACTGGAGTGCCATACTTGTATGAAAAAACCATAGTGCAGACCCTTGTGTTGTGGCATAATGACAACCCTGTTTAGCCATGGTCACACAAGTAACTGCTCACTGAAAGTCTAAATGACTGTGAAGGAAATGTGCAGGCTTTCCTCTCTACTCTACTCGCAAATATATAAGTGTAGGGAGATGGTGAGGGTGGTAAAAAAAGTATAAGTGCACATGAAGAGGAATTCCAAGGATGCATGTTTTACATGTAGCGTCCCCATAGTATAGGTAATATAGATGCGTTTTCTAGCAGGGTTTTTGGCAAGGGGAGGTAGATTTAGTCAGGCCTAAATGTAATGTGCAGGCCTGGGTGTTTTGATCTGGGCTGGGAGGAGAGGCTCAGTCAGGATTGGGTGGACTTAACAGATGAGGTCACCAGAACCTCCCACTTCTTTCTAAACCTGGGGAAGGTTTCTGGTCAGAAAGGTTGCTAGGTAGGTGGAGCCATCTGGAGTGTTCTAAGGAGCCCTGACCAATCCCCAGGCAGGACTGGCAGGGGGCAGGCCTCTTTAAATGCACAGAGTCAGCCCAATCTGGGAGGAGTAGTGTCGGGTGGAAGTCTGGAGATGTAGCAGAGGCACTGTGGAGCAGCTTCACGTTTCACATCACGTTTCACATTACGTCGGACACTTAATCATAGCTGAATCAGCTATGATTAAGCGTCTGTTCGTGACGTGAAACATGTCAGCTGTGTGTTTCCTCTGATCCCACTTTGTATGTCTGCTGTTTGACCGATGGATTTTGTGGATTTTATGGATTTATAATAAAGGCACTTTTACTGCTTGGAGTGCGGCCGTCCAGTGAATCTTTCTTCGCTTACATAGCCTGCACATAGATGGTTTGAATCTCGGCCAGTTCAGCAGGGACCGTCTATGGCCGGCTTAACCCTCATCCAAAATAAACACTAACACTTGTCTCTGTCAAAAAGTAAAGCACTGCATGAAACCAAAATTCCACTTGCGCCACCATCTTTAAAGCACATCCAGCGCATACAGACACTCACAAGACTCTTCCAGTTCCCTTGCAGAGCCCCTCAATGTGTTAGCACATATATGATTTCTTGCAAATTGCCTTTTGGGATGTCTGCATCATACATAGCAGCATGATGGCAAAGCACTACAACATAATCCTTGTCTAGGCATGGCTTTGGCACTGGCAGAGCTATTTTGTGCTTTGTGTATTGTTCCACACTGTCCTGTGCTGTCCTGCACTGTCTTGTGTGTCTTACGTTCTTTAGTATATACACGATTGTGTAACTCCCCGAGACGTTCCCTTGACCTTCTCAGAACACTCACAGACATACGCGACCTACACGAAATTTCTACCACCGCGTTCACCTTAAAACCAAAGTACGTCACGAAATGAAAAACTGTCTCTGTTCACAATCACAAATAAAACCTACTCCCAATTCGGCCGGTATCTGCCAGGGACGACTTGACCGGCTCTAAGTTTGGTAGATACACGTCCGATACATTCGCTTCTTTCTAAGTGACCTGCCGGCGTGAGGTTCGTCATTTTCACGGAAATAATATTTAGGTATTTTAGGTGTTTTAGGTAGCCAGTTTGTCGTC
>BLSH010158756.1:1742584-1758814 GCA_018402905.1 Glandirana rugosa | reverse complement strand
AGTGCGGCCGTCCAGTGAATCTTTCTTCGCTTACATAGCCTGCACATAGATGGTTTGAATCTCGGCCAGTTCAGCAGGGACCGTCTATGGCCGGCTTAACCCTCATCCAAAATAAACACTAACACTTGTCTCTGTCAAAAAGTAAAGCACTGCATGAAACCAAAATTCCACTTGCGCCACCATCTTTAAAGCACATCCAGCGCATACAGACACTCACAAGACTCTTCCAGTTCCCTTGCAGAGCCCCTCAATGTGTTAGCACATATATGATTTCTTGCAAATTGCCTTTTGGGATGTCTGCATCATACATAGCAGCATGATGGCAAAGCACTACAACATAATCCTTGTCTAGGCATGGCTTTGGCACTGGCAGAGCTATTTTGTGCTTTGTGTATTGTTCCACACTGTCCTGTGCTGTCCTGCACTGTCTTGTGTGTCTTTCTGCACTGTTTGCACCAGTTGTACACATGCACTTTATGTGGTGAGGACCTTTCTACTGGTTCTGTGTTTCTGTCTGTCTCTGTGACTGTTGTTTAGGATGTTGTATGTAGCACCTGGGTTCTGGAGGAACGTTGTTTCATTTACACTATGTACTGCATCAGCTATATATGGTTGAAATGACAATAAAAGCTTCTTGACTTGGCTTTAAAAAAAACAAAAAACTAAAAAATGAAGCTTTTACTTTTTTAATGTGTAAATGGAAGCTGGAGGAGAGAGGACTTTGCTTGACTGGGTGAAGGTCCACTTTAAGTGTTTGCTTTGGCTTCATCAGCTACACAGAGGTACCTGATATCCCATGGCATGTCATAAAGGCAGGGCTGAGGGAAAGGTTAAGGAGAAGAAGCGGTCGCCTTGGGAGGAGGGCACAAAAAGGACAAGGCCCGCAACCTATGCTATTAAAGTAGTTCACAACTTATGGTGGGCACTTAGGGTGTCTTCCTTGAAGCACCTGCTCCAATACAGAGGGGCCCGTCCGGCTTACCTCTCAGATCAGCAGGAAAAAATGAATTAATGGCCGCACAATCCAGATGGATGTCAAACTTTATTGTACTATATGAGCCCCCTGATCGAGGCACTGAGAGTAGATTGAGAAAAAAACCATAAATCACAAACATGAAATGTACAAAAGAATATTGCAAAATGTAAATATAACCACACTGTAATATGGTAAGATGAAGTTCAATTATATTAATCCACCAGTGAAGAAATTTGTCTCTTAAACGTGAAACAAAAAAAGTCTGAAGCGACTGAAAAGTAAATGAAACGTGAAGAAATCTTCAACTGTGCAAGATAAAACCACCATGTATGAATTGGGTACTCTTACCAGAAATACCTGGTATACAGGCATGTAGGTCGGATTCACAGGACGTCGAGCATCCACAGAATGGAATAGCGATGAAAGACCAGTCATTCAACGACTTGAAGGGACCAGGCTGGTTTACAGGTATGCAGGTCGGATTCAATCACTGGCATCCAGGACATCAGGCATCCACAGATTGAGGTGACGATAAAGGACCGGTCATCCAATCACTTGAAGAGACCAGGCTCCAGATGTAGAGGCAAGAGTATAGGGATCCAGATAGTATCACAGCAAGCCTCAGTAGGAAATAAAAGCTACATAGTGTGATACTGTATAACCAGATACGGTTTATTTATAAAATTGTTGCACTTACATGCTAAAAACTAGTAACAGGCACATGGAATTCCAGGTAAGTAAAAAAAGGCGCAGTAGATGGGAGCAGGATCGTCTACCCAAAAAAAAACCCCACTTTTTTGAGCCAAAACCTATACTGCTACATATCTTTGGTAAAAATAACCCAAATAAGTGTATATTTTTTATTTCTGTTACAAGCTATGGTGTCAATCATTGAAAATTGATCACACCTGATGCACTGATGGCATCTCTCATTTCTTGAGGCCTTGAAATGTCAGGAAAGTACAAATACCCCCCAAATGATCCCTTTTTGAAAAGTAGACATTCCAAGGTATTTAGTATGAGGCATGGCGACTTTTTTGAAGTTGTACTTTTTTCCCACAATTCTTGGGAAAATTAAGAAAATATTATTATTTTTTTTTTTGCACACAATTGTCATAACAACATCGATCAACTGGTCGGTCATCTTCGGTCGCAGGATTGATTTCATCGCACCTGAAGCCACAGTGCAGGAGGTTCCTGCCCGATTCTTCAGTTGGTGAGAGGGTTGCCATCCGTCGTTTCAACCCTTGCTTTAGTACCCTGTTTGAATACTGTGTACAGACACCTTACACCTGGAAACATTTTGAGAGCCTTATAAAGACATTGTACATAGACATCCATACCTTAAAGTATTTTGAGGAATACCCTATTCAGCCCGGGCTGTTCTGCTTATTCATACTCACTGTGCCCTCCATAGGATGCAAACTTCCGGGGAAGATTAAGCAGGCCTGCCTTCTGGACATTGCTGTCACCATCCCCAAAGGACCCTTGTTCTAATCCTATACCATTCAATCCCCTACTCATGACATAGAGAGTATATAGACCGGCCTGGGATTTCCCTTTTTAGAGTGGTGTTAAACATCTTTGAATATTACCACTCTGGTAATCATTTTCCAATAATCCTACTTTAGCAGGTATTCTATCATACATGCTTTGTTTACCCTGTATCTGTTCATTAAACTGTCTTTAGGCTGTATTTTAGGGATTCTCTTCTGAGCCTTGGTGATTATTCAGGGCTTGGTTGTTCAGAATACCTTCTTGTATATATATTATTTGGTTCTAGTAAAATATGAGAGAATATCTTTCTAACTTGTGTCATAGTGTTTGTTCATGGTCCCCACAAAACCATGTCTAATTCCAGCGTGCCGGGGGTGGGGGGGGTTCAAGAGTTCAAATGGTCAGGGCAGTGCAGAGGAACCTTAAATTCTAAGCAGCAGTCCAGGGGGCAGTGCTACATTCATCATCCTGGTAGATGGCAGCAGATTTTTTATCAAGAATGTCTTGGTACATTTTTCCATTCATCCTTCCATCAATGACAAGAAGTTTGCCAGTACCGTATGCTGAAAAACAGCCCCACACCATAATCTTCCCACCTCCAAACTTCACTGTTAGTACGGCGCTGTTTTTGGGGTGATGTGCAGTGCCATTTGACCTCCAAACATGGTTGTATTATGGCATCCAAAGAGTTCAATTTTGGTCTCATCTGACCAGACTATATTCTCCCAGTATTTCACAGGCTTGTCTAAATGTTGTGCAGCAAACTTTAAATGAGTTTTAACATGTTTTTTCTTCAGCAATGGAGTCTTGCATGGTGAGTGTGCATACAGGCCATGGCAGTTGAGCGCTTTACTTATTGTTTCCTTTGAAACAATTGTACCTGCTAATTCCAGGTCTTTCTGAAGCTCTCCACAAGTGGTCCTTGGCTCTTAAACAAATCTTCTGATAATTCTTTTCACTCCTCTGTCAGAAATCTTGCGAGTAGCACTTGGTAGTGGCCGGTCTATGGTGAAATGATGTTCTTTCCACTTCTGGATTATAGCCCCAGCAGTGCACACTGGAACATTCAGAAGTTTAGAAATCCTTCTGTAATCAATGCCATCAGTATATTTTGCAACAATAAGTTTGCAAAGGTCTTGAGAGAGCTCATTGTTTTTACCCATGTTTCTTGTGTGACACCTTGGTAATAAGACACCTTTTTATAGGCCATCAGTTGAGACTTGAGGATTACTTTCTAATTACTGATAGATTTCAGCTGGTGTCTTGGCTTTCCATGCCTTTTTGCACCTTTCTTTTTCCATGTGTGCAATACTTTTGAACATCTTTGAATATTACAGCTCTTGTAATCATTTTCCAATATCCCTACTTTAGCAGGTATTCTATCATACGCACTTCATTTACCCTGTATCTGTTCATTAAACTGTCTTTAGGCTGTTTTTTAGGGATTCTTTTCTGAGCCTTGGTGATTGTTCAGTGCTTGGTTGTTCAGAATCCCTTATTGTATATATATTATTTGGTTCTAGTAAAATCTGAGAGAATATCTTTCTAACTAATTCCAGAGTTCCAGGATAGGTTGGAGAGTTCAAAAGGTCAGGGCAATGCAGAGGAACCTGAAATTTTAAGAAGCTGTCCAGGGGGCAGTGCTACTGTCATGTACCTGGCAGTTGAGTCTGGCTTATGCGGGGGCAACTGGTTCGTGAGACCCTGGTAGTGTAGACAGGGAGCTCGGGAGCGCAGGGGGGCATGAGGGCTGGACAAGTCTCTTTAGCTGGTAAGAGTCCACAGAAGCTCGTGGATAGTGGTGCGGTCCGGGTCGGCAACTGGCTGGCAACTAAGTACAAGAGGATCAGGCAAACGGGTAGTTGGGTACAGGCTGGGTCGGTAATGTGTGGGCAACTGAAGTACAAAGGGCACAGGCAGGAGCGTAGTCGTAAACAGTCCGAGGTCAAGGCAGGCAGATTGCAACAGGTCCAGAGGGGAAGCCAGGGTCACAGGAACAGGAAGTCTCTTGGGAGCAAACACAGGCAGATCCAACAGGTCACAGGAACACTGTAGAATGGACAGCATCCGCTGCAGGGTGCTGTCCAACTAAACAGGCCGTTTGGGGCCATTGGCGCGCCCGGGCGCGCGAACGCGCACATGCGCGCACACGCGGCCAAAAACACCCGGAATGCCCGTTTTACTGACAGCTACATTCATCACCCTGGTAGATGGCAACAGATTTTTTATCAAGAATGTCTTGGTACATTTTTCCATTCATCCTTCCATCAATGACAAGAAGTTTGCCAGTACTGTATGCTGAAAAACAGCCCCACACCATGATCTTCCCACCTCCAAACTTCACTGTTGGTATGACTGTGTTTTTGGGGTGATGTACAGTGCCATTTGACCTCCAAACATGGTGTGTATTATGGCATCCAAAAAGTTCAATTTTGGTCTCATCTGACCGGACTATATTCTCCCAGTATTTCACAGGCTTGTCTAAATGTTGTGCAGCAAACTTTAAATGAGTCTTAACTTGCTTTTTCTTCAGCAATGGAGTCTTGCATGGTAAGCGTGCATACAGGCCATGGCAGTTGAGTGCTTTACTTATTGTTTCCTTTGAAACAATTGTACCTGCTAATTCCAGGTCTTTCAGAAGCTCTCCACAAGTTGTCCTTGGCTCTTGGACAATTCTTCTGATAATTCTTTTCACTACTCTGTCAGAAATCTTATGAGGAGCACCTGGTAGTGGCCGGTTTATGGTGAAATTATGTCCTTTCCACTTCTGGATTATGGCCCCAACAGTGCTCACTGGAACATTCAGAAGTTTAGAAATTCTTCTGTAACCAATGCCATGAGTATATTTTGCAACAATAAGTTTGCAAAGGTCTTGAGAGAGCTCATTGTTTTTACCCATGAAATGTTTCTTGTGTGACACTTTGGTAATAGGACACCTTTTTATAGGCCATCAGTTGAGACTTGAGAATTACTTTCTAATTACTGATAGATTTCAGCTGGTGTCTTGGCTTTCCATGCCTTTCTTTTTTTCATGTGTTCAATACTTTTTCCTTGTGTCATTCCATTTTATTACATATAACATCATTTCTGAACATATTTGTCTTAGTTTCTTTGTATGTATGGATTGCATGGGTTGTTACCGACATGTGGTGAAAATTTCAATAGCAACTTTAGAAATAGATTTACCTAGAAAAATGGTGAAGTGTTCAATACCTATTTTACCTGCTTTACATTTGAAAATTGATCAGTCCTGATGTACTGATGGCCTATTTCATTTCTTGAGACCTTAAAATGCAGGGACAGTACAAATACCCCCCAAATGAATCCTTTTTGAAAAGTAGCCAGTCCAAGGTATTTAGCAAGAGGCATGGCGAGTTTTTTGAAGTTGTAATTTTTTGTCACAGTTTTTTTGAAAATGAAGACATGGAATAAAATATGTTTTTTTCACAAAGTTGTAATTTTAAAAAGCTACTTCTCACACACGGCATATGCATGCTTGCCGTTACACCCCAAAACACATTCTGCTATGCCTCCTGAGTATGGGGATACCACATGTGAGACTTTTTCTCAGCCTAGATTAGAGTTGTAAAATTTCCGGAAATTTTGAAGCCATAAGAAAACATTTTTTTTTTCCCCAGAACAAATTTTGGAGAAATTGAAAATAATCGGCGTGGATTCGTTTTACAAACTGAAAGTAATTTTGTTACACTAGGAAAGTGAAATGCAGTGTATATTAAAGTATTATACTTGAAATAAAAGTACAACTCGCTTTTTTAAGCTGTTATTTTTTTATTACAAATTTAATAACAAGGACTGTATATTTTAACAAAATTTAAACTTAACATGAGAATAGGTAACCATCCTCCTTATAATGTAAAAGCTTCCTGCCAATATGCATTTTCAGCTGTTGAAAATGCTGATCCAGAAGCATACATTACTCCATTATCACTTTAATGTCTTTAGGGCACCTCTGGCATGGCAGGATGTATTTTGTCATCCTTGTAGCATGTGGAAAAAAAGATTTCTTCTCACAATATTAGAAAAACTGAAAATTTCCTATCAAATACCATAATTTTGCTTACCTGATGGACTCCATGGCAGCCTACGTGTGGGTTTACCCTGCCTCCTCTCCTATTCCATAGGACCCTACTCCCATAAATTTAGCCTCATGGTCAGTGTACGTGTTCTGTAACTAGCCTCCCTCTAGACCCGAGGGTGGGGACTCCGGCTGCCATGGAGTCCATCAGAAAAGGAAAATTACAGTAAGTATTTGATAGAAAATTTTCCGTTTTCCTGACAGACTCCATGTCAGCCTACATGTGGGAAATAACTAACCAATACCACACGGGCGGGAATGCTGAACCAAAGAAAACTTTAATTTACACCGTCAACTGACAGGATACTTAAACCAAAACTGACAGAGGATAAGGACGCTGGTTCCACACAGTAATGCATCATAAGGGTGTTTATAGAAGACCACAAAGCCGCTCTGAAAATGACATCCGGCCCCACATGTCGCGCAGCCATCCAGGAAGTAGCCATGTTTAGACACGTGCAAATAGTTTCGTTCCGAATTCGTTTTTTAACGAATTTTGACAAATTTGTTAATTCGGAAATAACCGAATTTTCAAATTTTTGATTTTCAGAATTTCCAAATTTTTGATTTTTCAAAAATTCTGAAATTCGACATTTCGGAAATTGGAAATTTGAAAATTTGGAAATTCGAAAATAAAAAATGTGGAAATTCGATATTTCATAAATTCAAAAATTTGAAAAATTTGAAATTTGAATATTTGATAACTCAAAAATCCGAGAATTCGGAAATTCGAAAATCCGAAAATAAGAATGAAAATCCGAAAATTCAAAAGAACGAAAATCCGAAAATAAGAATGAAAATTCGAAAACCAGAAAATTTGAAAATCTAAAATAGTAAATAACTATTAATGACTTAACTATTACTAACTATTAAATTATAGGTATTGGAATTACCTTTCAAATTTTGCTGTTAGTGAACGTAATGAATACAAATTTATCTGAAGTTACAAATTATCCGAAATAAGGAATGCTGTATCTAAACAAATGGAACCTAACAAATTAATAATAATAAATAACAATAATAATAATAAACACATTTTATTATTATTATTATTATTTATTATTAATTCATTCCATTCCCTTTGTTTAGATGTGGGGTTATTTCAGATAATTCGTAACTTCAGATAAGTTTATATTCATTATGTTCACTAACAGCCAAACTTGAAAGGAAATTCCAATACCTATAATTTAATAGTTATTATTTGAATTTTCGGATTTTCATTCTTTTAAATTTTCAGATTTGCTTTGTTATTTTCAAATTTTCGAATTTTAAGATTTCCGAATTTCCTAATTTTTTGATTTTCGGATTTTTGAATTTTCGAATTCTGAATTTCCAGAAAATTCGAAAAAACTGAATTTGAAAATTCAAAATTCGAAAATTAGGAAATTTGGCATTCAAAAATTCTAAATTTCCACATTTTCGAATTTCCGAAAAACCCAAAAACGAATGAAAACGAAAACAAACTATTTTTTTTGGCAGTGCACATGTCTACCACACTCCTCATTGAGTGTGCTGTCACCGCCACCGGAGGTGTCAAGCCCTTTGTCCAGTAAGCCCCCTGGATAACCTGGACAATCCAAGATGTGATTGTTCTGGATGAGGCACTTTTTCCCTTGTTCTTCCCTGAAAAGAGGATGAAGAGATGATCCGACCGTCAGAACCGGCCTGTAGCCTGCAGGTGTTCCTTCAGTGTTTCCCCTACATCTAGGGGGTGCGCTTCTGTAGTCCCTGGAGCTTAAGGTAGAGAGAACGATCTCCTGATTCTCATGAAATGCTCATGTGACTTTGGGGTTAAAGCCATGCATGGATATCAAGACTACCAGGTCTGGGAAAAAAGTTAGGAATGGCTGGCTGCGACCCAGGGCTCCAATCTTTGAGACCCTCTTGGCTGAGGTAATAGCCACCAGGAACGCAGATTTCATGGAAAAGTCCACTACTGATGGCAGGTTGGCTTCTTCAGCTACAGTCCCTGAGAGGAAGTCGAGGACAATGAGATGGTCCCACTTGGGGAATCTTGGCTTCTTCTGGAGTCTGAGCCTTGCAGCCCCTCTCAAAAATTGACGGACTAGTGTATGACCAGCCCAGGATATACCTGTTGGCTCACAGGGCCAACACCTGAACCCTTAGTGAGCCGACTGACGGATAGATCCAGTCCTGACTGCAAAAACTCCAGAACTTCTTGCACTCCAGGCTTTCTGAAAGATTTTCCATTGGAGGATGTTAACTCCACAAACCTGGCCCATATTCTCCCATAGACTCTGTTTTTGCTAGATCTTCTGGAGCTCATAAGAGTGGAGATGACTCCTGGAGCACAGCCTCGAGCCTCTCCCTCTCAAACAATAGACCATTAGGTGCAGCTGTGCCAGGCATGGCTATAGAGCTGCCCCCTGCGTTAGAAGGTCCGGCCTGAGGGGAAGGGGTACTGATGAGTTGTGTTAACAGAGGGAACCACAGCCTGTTGGGCCAGTATGGCACTATCGCTACTATCTCGTCATTCTCTGATCACAGTCTCTGCAGGAACCTGAGAATGACTGGCACTGGTGGAAAGGCATATGCTTTGCTGAAGCTCCAAATGTCCGTCAGGGCATCTACCCCGAAGGCCTGGGAGCACTGTATAGTACTTCTCAAGCTTTTGATTGCAGGGGGAGGCAAACAGATCGACCTGAGGGTCAACACCAAGGGACAATATCCACTTGAACATCTCCATATGCAGGGACCACTCCCTGTTGTTCAGTTGATCCCTGGAGAGAATGTCTGCTTGGACATTCTGGGCTCTGGGAATGTAGACTGCTGAGATATCAGTCAGGTACCTCTGGGCCCATGTCAAAATCGGATACACCCCCTGCAGTAGAGAGAGAGACTCAGAGTCCCTCCTTGCCTCTTCACGTAGAAGACTGCTTTTGTATTGTCCATCCTCACCAGTGTGGCCTTCCCTTCCATTAAGTGGCGAAAGGCTTAAAGGGCACAGAAGCCCGCCATAGGTCCAGGATGTTTGACACTGGAGTGTGAGGAAGTGGGCCCCATCTGCCCTGGGCAATCTCTGACCCACAGTGGGTCCCCCATCCTGAGCTGCTGGCATCGGTTGTGATTATGGCCCACGAGACAGGGGCGATGGAATGACATTTGAGCAGGTTCTTGCATTGCAGCCGCCACAGGAGGCTGTCTTTCATGTCTGATGTTATGTAGATAAGGTGGTTGCCTCTGTCTGGCTCTCATTGCTGTAGAAATCCTGTCTGACCATGGGGGTCGTGGAGACCATGGTGCCAAAAATTCTGAGGCATTGGAAGGCTCTTAGATGTGAAGAGGATAGGACCAGCTGCACTCTGTCCCAAACGACAGGGATCTTCCCCAGGGGCAAGGAGATGGTGTTTCTGACTGTATCGAACTGGGCGCCTAGGTACACTGATGGACACAGGAAAAGTTTGTTTGCTGAACTTTGTTTGTTTGTTTGTCAGCAGGACGTTCTTACTCCTGTGACCCCCTTGTCACGGATTGCACTCCATGATCAACTTGCTCCCCCTGAATCAGGACTTGCCATCAGTTCAAGTTTGCCCCATCTGGACTATCCACTATGCGCAATAGGCGCCATTTACCAGAGACATCAATGGTTTTTCTTTACATTGCATTTGAGAGATATCAGTTGTGATTCACCATACATGGAACGTATGAGCGGTGAGATTGAAAGCAATTACCTCCCCAGCTGGACAAGGCCAGTCTCCTTACCTGCAGTTCCTGAATCGTCCTGTGAATACACACAGCGCTCTTACCTGCAGTTTGATGAGCTCCTCTGCACAAACCTGACTGGGAATCAGTAATCAGATGAGAAGCAGTGCCACGGGCGCGGATTTCATTCAGCCCACACACATCCCAGCTTTCCTGGACCCATAGACAGTGACTTTGCAGGCTCTTATGTATTACGGTAATGTGTCTTATGTGTCAAGGTAATTCTCAGCAATTATCTCTGGCTTAAGAACAGTTCAGTTTTCAGGGGTTGAGCTCATATCATCAAGACTCCATTCACACTAGTGCGTTTTTTGATGCATTTTGCAGTTTGCAGAAATGCAGGGAATTTTTTTAACATGGGTTCCTATGGAAGATGTTCACATCAATGCTTTTTTGTGCCTCTGCGTTTTTGGAAAGGGTCGGGGACTTTTTTTCATGCAAAAAGCAGCGTTTTGCATGTAATAGACAATGGGCAAGCATGAAAAATGCAAGTGCTGCTTTTTTACCGTGTTTTTGTCGCATTTTGCGGTTTAAATCTGCCTAGCAATAAGATTTTCCAAAAAAAAAAAAATTATAATATTATAAAAAAAATTTTTTAAAAACGCAAATTGCAAAACACGGTAAAAACGCGGAAAAAGCACTGCAAAAACGCGGTTAAAAAAACACGGAAAGCACAGCAAAAAAAGTGAATAAACGCTGAAAAGATACATGCATTGATGTGAATCGAGCCTTAGGGTTGCCACCTCATCCCTTTAAACCCAAGCACATGAAGTACTCAGGTTCTGAGGCTAATTTAATGCAGATAAGGCACAACGTGAGTTTAATTACCACCTTAATCAGTCACAGAACCTGTGTAATTAATATGTGGTCAGTTTTAAAGGGATGAGGTGGCAACTCTATCCATACATCCCATAAACTTTGCAATATTTTGCCACATTGATACACATTCTTGTGAACTGTTTACTATCCTCTTTGGTGTTTATCCAGGAATTTGGGACTATTTACCAGTCCAATTTACAATCACCCTGTGTGGAACCACTTGAAAGTAAGACAAGATTACTTTTTCATCCAGTAATACAATGTGTGTGATTGGATGTGTGATTCATGGTGTGCAAATGATCATGAAAACGTTGTAATTTTAATCAGGTTTATGTGGTGGAGGTTGGAGTTTTGTTGTCTATGGTATAATTTTTGATCAATAAATTTTGCAATTTAAATTTTGAATTGTTCCTTTTTGATGGTTGCTTGGGTTTTCACATACTTTTTTATGGTTTGCTCCATCTAGAGCAGTGGTTCTCAACTCCGGTCCTCGGGACCCACTAACAGGCCAGGTTTGCAGGATAACTGAAATACAGGTGATATCATTCGCTGCTCAGTGATTGCAGTATTCTAGTCTGCATCTCCCCAAGGTAATACTGAAAATCTGGCCTGTTAGTGGGTCCTGAGGACTGGAGTTGGGAACCACTGATCTAGAGGAACATCCAGTGGGAGTGATTTTACATCCCCCCACTATACTCCAGCTGGGATTGCCCTTTGTAGCTACCAGCACATTTATATAATTAAACTTGCCTACCTGGTTGCAGACTGCTAATCCTTGTTTTTTTTGTGTGTAGGTACACTAAGTGCTGTGTTGGCTCCAAGTGGCTTTTCTCTAGATTCGGCAACCAGCCAAACTCCAGGAGCCTGGAGATTACCTGGGCCCTTTGGACCAATAATTGTTTTCTGTCTTGAGCTAGCAGAAGGAGGTTAGTAGACAAAAAGCCGCTACAGAGGAAAAATCCTGGAGAGTCTCACCCGTGTTCCCATGGGTGCCGGCACGGTATGCAAACCATAATTCAATAAGAACAGATACCAGGTAGCCGCACTCCGAATGATGCTTCTTTTATTCTTAATAAATGTCCATATCGTGCAATAAATAGGGCAAAAGCTACGCGTTTCACGCCCCTCTCACGGGCGCTTACTCATAGCTACTAATACAAAAACCATTATATATACATCAATGTTGCATAGCATGTGACCAATCAAGACAGGAAAATCATTAAGATTAATTGAACAACAGGTGGTGTAGGATCTGACGGGCGGGTTCCATGGAGGAATGATTGGGCCAATCAAATGGATAGTCGTCCAAAAATCGTGACACCTGTGAGTTCTGAACTGGTGTGTTCTCTTTCCCTCCTGTGGGAAATAGCCCATCAGAGTAGCCAGCCTATAGAAACAGAAAAGTGTAATAATTAGAGAGAACGAAAAATAGAAAAAATCTAATTGAAACAAGCATAACAAATAAAAATTCAAAATGACATAGCGAATCAAGGGTTGAACAAAAATGGCGATAATATCAATTACAAAATATTTCTGCTGCTGGGGCCAAAATGCAAAGAAAACAACAATAGAAATATAAAGAAATATAAAAAGATATCAATCATAATGAGTCAACAAAAGGAAGCAAAAGGGAATAATATCTGATCTGTGGCCGACTGTATACGGATGGTATCACCCATACATAAAGCAATAAAAATATGTTCATGGAACGACTAACATAAAAAATATATACGTAGTCTCAACAAGGATGACTGTCATTTGAACGGATGAGAATATATAAAAAAGGGGGGAAGAAAGAAATAGTTTTGTAGTCTCTCACACAAATTGTGAACATATATTGTACAAAGTAACAAATTCGTAAAACAAAACATTAAAACAGTAAAACAGTGTATATCCATGATCGTGGAAACAAAACCACAGATCACTGTTGGAAATAGAAACAATGGACTAAGTAAAACAAAGTTGTAATAGAGCATTTGTCCATGAGGAATGTATTAACTCAAGGATTATCTGCTGGGATATTGAATCGGGGCAAGAGAAAAACTCTCATTAATAATATTAATATCATAGGCGTGCGCAGCCTATTGCATTAGGGTGTGCACACCAGAACACAAACACACATGTGTATATCACCAGAGCAGTGGACAGTGTCAGTAGAGCAAAGATTGGTGTCAGTAGGGCAGTGGACTGTGTCAGTAGTTTTTTTATTTTTGTTATTTTTTATTACTTTTTACAATATTGTTTTTTTTATTATTTTTTACAATATTATTTTTATTACTTTTTTTTTTACAATTTTTTTAGGAGCCCCATTATGAGGCTTTGGTGAAATATTAAGGGTCTAAACAGACCCCTGATCTCTCACTTTTGAGAGAGAGAAAGAAACTGAGGACATAGATTCCCCAGTCCTTTTCTCTGCATCCTGCAGTAAACATAGTTTACTATGCTTCAGTTAAGAATGAAGACAGGACCGATCAGTACAGATCACTCGCTCTGTTCATTCAGAAAAGGAAGGGGCCAGTTAATTAAATATTTAGCAGTCCCTTCGCCAGTCCTAAGAGTAAAGGAGAAAAATTGGCAGCACTGCAGGTGGGAGACAGGAAGCAGGGGGAATCTGCACTGCAGGAGGTGATTAGGGTGTGCCTAAGCACACCTGGCACACCCTGTGTGCAGCCCAAGATGAATATAGAGGAACTATGAGGCTATATAAACAGTGCTCCAATCAATATCAACCAGCTTGACATACCATGATACCAATATAAATGCTTAAAAATCTGCTCTGGCTTCAACAAAAAAGTCCATTGAAACAAGCCCTATGGGACCTTATCAGAGGACAATTTACCTGAATGTATGAAAATAATGAGATATCAAAAAACTTTTTGTATATTGTCTCATTCCACCTGTTACAGACTGGCATGTAAGATGACATGTGATAAAAGCCAGAAAATTCTGGACTACAGAACAACACCAGGAGGTTGAAAACGAACCGATACTGTTCATCAATCATAATAGTGGGAAACATCCCATTCAAAATTGATTCTGCTCGGCCTCCTGGTGTTGAAAAAGAAAATCCAGAAGACCTCTCTCCGGCACAAAATCTTAAATTTGTCACCACCCCTACATGGCAATAAAACCTTCTCGACTGCTTGAATGACTAGGCTGGAAGTGTCTTTGAAATGTACCTCCCTCCAATGTTTAGCCACATTAGTGTCTCGATCCTTATCAATGTCTCTAAGGTGATCATTTAGCAGAAAGAGGTTGTCGAGATAATGATGCAGATGTATGCCCTTCGTCCTGATATGAGCTACTACTGCCAAGAGGACCTTTGAGAACACCCGTGGAGATGTTGAGAGCCCGAAAGGGAGGCAGGTAAACTGAAGATGGTCTCGCCCGACCATGAATCGAAGGTATTTGCAATACTCTTTCGCCATGGGGACGTGAAAGTAGGCGTCTTTTAAGTCTATCGAGACTAGCCAGTCGCTTGGCTGGACAGCTTGCTGAATTGTAGGCAGTCTCCATCTTGAACTTTTCATTCTTGACAAACTTGTTTTAGTGCGTGAGATCTATTACTGGTCTCCATGAGCCACCCTTTTTTAGAACAAGGAAAAGAAGCGAGTGCATACCCTGAAACTTTTCTCCCTCCAGGACCAGTACTGCCGTGCCTTTTGCCACCAAAGATTCAGCATAAGCCAGCAGCACCTGCTTCTTTTCCTAAGAGCGAGGCAGCAGCGTATGTCTGATCTTAAAAACAGGGGCCTTTGTGAAGATCCAGGTGTGTCTGGTGGAGATTATCCTGATGGTCCAGTAATCCAAGACAGAGGCCGCCCAGACATGTCGGAAGTGGAGCAGGCGTGCCCCTACCCAACATGACTGCGCAGGCCCAATCTCAAAAGGATTTGGGGGCTTCACGCACAGCAGATGCCGCATTCTTAGCAACCCTCTGGGTGGATGTCTGGCCCCTCTTCCAGTTCCTCCTGAAGCTTGTAGCTGTGAGCATCTCTCGCCCGATTGTTAGCTTGCCTTCTTGACTGAGGTCTCTTCTGGCCAAATAGGCGTCTGTCCTGTGGGAGAAACCTCAACTTCCCACCAATGGCCCAGGCTATGGCCTTATCTAACTTGTTACCAAACAGTGAGGACCCCTCAAAGGGGATCCTACACCAGGCCTGTTTAGAGGATGGGTCAGCCAGCCAGGGTCGCAGCCACAGAGCTCACTTGGCTGTAATGGAGGAAAGCATAACCCGGGCCACCAAGTGGGTAATGTCAAGGGAAGCCTCCCTCAAGAAAACTGACTCCCACTTCAGCTCCCGTATGGCTGAGCTTCTAGCTACTTCTTCTGAGACACTTCTGAGTACTGTCTATACCTCTTCAGACCAGACTTCCATTGCTTTTGACATGGCTGCTAAAGCCAGGATGGGTTTGCAGACCATACCTGCCGTCACATAAATTCTCTTAAGATCTAGATTGATCTTCCTATCGAGACCATCCTTAAAGGACATGGCATCCTCCAAAGGGAGAGTGATGTGTTTTGTCAGTCTCATTACTGCGGCATCCACCTGGGGAGCAGTTTCCAGGTGCTTTACGTGTTTGTCCCTGAAAGGCTAAAGTCTAGAAGTTGTATTTGACAGGGAGGCCTTCTTGTCTACCTAAACCCACTCTTCTGTAATGATATATCTTTTAATTCAGTGAATAGCAGGAAATTGGAACGTTCCTTCCCAAGATGCTTAAAAAAACTTCCTTTGTTACATTGGGAATGTTACTGGCTCTTCTTTCAGGGCTTCTTCGATTGCCTTAATTAGAGGTGAGTTAATTTTCTATATAGTAATGTCTTCTCACCCAAATCCATCTGTTCTTCCGGAGGGACAGTTTATGTTGAAGATCTGAAATCGGAAAGTCCCTGTTTGTGCATTTCGTGGACCTTTGACGAGGGGTCCACCTACGGCGTCATTACTCTGACTGTTTTGTGTAGTGAGAGGGAAACCTCCTACGGTACAGGAAATTCCTACCAGAGCTATCCTTCTAGTTAGATCTAGAATTCTCTTAAATACACTGCCGTCCATACCAGACGTTTGGGTAGGACCGAAATCGTCGGTACAGTTTTCGTTACCTTCAGACCAGACTTCTC
>BLSH010158756.1:1659794-1678602 GCA_018402905.1 Glandirana rugosa | reverse complement strand
CACCCAGGAACACGAGGTGGCTATGAGACCTGTAACCTATTTTTCCAGAGTAGTTCCTCTACCGGTACAAAGCATGCTGGCGTGTCTATGTGCACTGTTTGCGCAATGGGGGTGGAAAAGTCTATGTCAGTAACACTGGGACCATTTTACATGATACTCATCATGTACTAAATGTATTAAAAAATTTGACTACCCAACACATGATGGCCCAACGAGCATCTGGTTATGAAGTTATTTTGACTTCGACCAGTAACTTGTCTATTAAATATGCTTCCCCAACTTCAGGCCCCATAGCCATACTTAATGGAATGCTAGGTGTTAAGGGTGAAGAAGTGAAAGACAGAAGAAGTGAAGATAGAAGATATACATGTAAGACTTATATAGGGAGGTTTGCATCATCTTTGTATATCATCTGAGGTTGTTCACTTCACTGGGCATATGCAGGGTTTACATCCACTTTAAATACTGTGCCTGGGGGGGGGTCCCCTTTGTCTGCCTGTAAAGTGGCGCATCTGTGTGATGTGTAGAACAGTGCCATAGCAAAATGACATTTCTAAAGGAAAACTGTCATTTAAACTTCCTCGCGGCTGTAATGTATTGCCACCTCCTGGCAGTATCGATTAAAAAATCAATGAAAAAAATGGTGTGCGGCTCCCTGACCCCCCCCCCCCCCATCCATACGAGGTCCTTCGGGTCTGGTATGGATTTTAAGGGGAACTCCATGCCAAAATGTAAAAAAAATTGACGTGGGGTCTCCCCCAATATCCATACCAGATCCTTATCCGAGCATGCAGCTTGGCAGGGCAAGATGGGGGGGGCGAGTGAGCGCCCCTCCTAAACAACCCTGGCCGGTGGTTGTCAGGGTCTGCGGGCGGGGGGCTTATCGGAATCTGGAAGTCCCCTTTAACAAGGGGGCCCCCAGATCCTTTCCCCCCCATGTGAATGGGTATCGGGTACATGGTACCCTTACCCATTCACCAAAAAAGTGTCAAAAAAGTTATAACCACAGGAGACAGTTTTTGACAATTCCTTTATTAAAGTGGCTGCAAACCCAGAAAAAAAATAAAAAAAAACCCTGCAAGACAAAGGCATAATGAGCTAGTATGCATCACATACTAGCTCTTTCTGAAATCGTTTCTGAAATACTGGGGTCCGGAGTAGGACAGTGATGAGGTGGAATTAACTCTCGATTGGCTATGGGTTCCATCAGTGAAAGATGATGCTGCAGTGTCTCAGGCCCCTATGGAAGATCACGATGGTATACCCTCATTCCAGGGGATAGAGCTTCAGCTACCTGAGGTTGACAGGTCAGTAGCCGCCTCTGTGGAAGGGAATGAAGAAATCAAGGTTGAATCAAGTAATCCAATGGAGGTGCCAGATCCTGCAGAGATTTCTGTTTCCCCAAGGCCTGAACAGGAGAGGGAGATTGCTGCTGAAAGTTTAGAGGAGTCAGGGCTTGAGCCAGAGCCTGGATGCGGTTCCTGGGGAATCGAATTATTGAACCTTTGGTAAAGGAAGACCATAATCCACTCCCTGACCAAGCACCTGCCTCCTTTATTGAACCTTCAGCAAAGGAAGACCTTAATCCCCCCTCTGATACTACTGGGTGGGCCAATAACTTATTACTGGCCTGTGGTCAAGATAACACCGTTGTGCTTGATAATGTATGTAGCACCCTGGTCCTAAACAGGGCTGCTATCAAATTTAGTTCTGGTAGGTGGTAACTAGCCCGGCTAATTGGTAGGCTGATTCACTGGCTTTTTCCCTAAAATCTGAAGTAGGGTGCATCGCTCTCTTCTGTCACTAGGTGGCATTGCTGCCTTTGACATTAGAATGACAAGATCACAGTGAGTTCAGGTTATGAATAGACATATTTTCTCAGCCAATCAGAGTAACGACTTTGCATGCTGGGACAGTCTATTTAAGGGAAAGAAGTCAGGTGATCAGTGTTCTTTAGCCCCAGGCTAAGGCTGGGGACATGTGCATAGTAGCAGCTGAAGGTTAGGACTGAAGCCTGAGGCCTAGTCACATATGTAGAGGCTCAGCCCAAGGGAAGCCTGATAGTTGCAGAGGTTCTGCCTGAGGGGAAACCGGATTGTTGCCAGAGGTGTAGGAAAGCAGTTGCCATCAGAGACTACCACTCCTGTCGCCAGAGGCAAGTGTGAGCCAGTGTCAGAGGTAACGGGGAAACTGTCGCCCTCAAGGGACAACGCTCCTGTTATCAGAGGCCAGAGTTCAGAGTCTCAGAGTGCCAGAGCAGCCTTTTTCACAAACCTGGGACGGTGAAGAAGTTGGGAAAGTCTCAGCAGAGTCAAGCTAGGAACCCAGCAGAATAGAGGGGCTGACGCTTGCAGGAGAGTTCAGCTGTTGGGCTGAAGAGCTGAGTAAGGGACCTAGCAGGTCGGCATGGGTGGCACTCAGAAAATACAGCAGCGGTTGGGTGTGTGAAGTTCAGGGGACCCCGTGGCAGTGGAGTCCTGTGAGCTTAAGTTCATGAAACTGCAGCGGGAGGGTGCGAGATGGAGACCCTTCCTTGGGATATTTTTGTATATAGAGATGGAGACTAGGTCTACACAATGGGGATACAAGCTTGGTATATGTACAGATCTGTGTTGAAGTCAAAGTTACAAGTTCAGTTGCCATAGGAGATAGCGCTCCACAAATTCAGTTGCTGCAATTCAGCTTAAAGGCCCTCTTAACTGTATAGCTGTTCTTCTGCCCTATTTTTGTGTCTTGGAGTCTTCCAAGTGCTTTTGCACCGTCTCAAAGGGTGCCCTGGCCCTAACCCTCTCTCCCCAGTTCTTTAAGAGAAAATAAATCTCTTTTGTTCTGCATCATTAAAGTGTCTGGCGTCCATCTTACACACTGCGAGAATGGATGTCAGCTTTCCCTGACCCTAAAGTTCACCAGCTCTTCAGAGGCAGGGGCCATGGCTACATGTATATAGTTTATTGTTAGAGAATCCGACCATAAGCCAATTGTTAGCTACTGCAGCTTCTGGTTTCTAGAACTATCTATTCATCTTCTACTGTAGTGGTTTAAAGTGATTCCACAGGTTGTGTTCTGTCTTTGGGGGACCAAAGAATCTCAAGTGGGGGGAGGATGTAACTGACACTGGACTACAGTTACTTTGCTCTACAGACAACCCCTGCTGTTTTCTACACTTTGTTGTGTTCTTCTAGTGCTGGGCGCTAAGCAACTGACTTCATATACCTAGTAGTCCGCCCAGCAGGTATTCAGGAGCTGTGGAGCTATCCTGGAACTACACATCCCAGAAGGCATTGAGCAACACCCAGGTGCAGCTGGGAGAGACTATAAAGTAGTAGGCCAGTCCAGTCTGTGCTCTCTTCTTCCAGGGCCTTGTTGAGTGCACTTCTCCCCACATTGGGGGAGAGGAAGGTTGTGGCCTACCATGAGGTTATCCAGTGACTCCAGTCGGCTTGGGAGGGCCTAACCCTGTCTGCTGTCAGAGAGGCACTGTCGCAGCGGCACCACATCTTGCGGCTACAACCATTGCTTCCATCGAGCAGCCAATCGATCATCTCCGGCCGCAGGATCGAGCATGTCGCACATGAAGTCACAGAGCGGGAGGTTCCTGATGTATTCTTCAGTTGGTGAGAGGGCTGTCACCCATCGTTTCAACCCCTTTTGCTTAGCACCTTGTTTGGACACTGTGTACAGACGACTTACCCCTGGAAACATCTTGAGAACATTACAAAGACACTGTACATAGACATCTATACTCTAAGGTATTTGAGGAAAACCCTAATCAGCCCGGGCTGTTGTGCTTGCTCAAATCCACTATACCCTCCATAGGATACAAACTTAAAGAGCTCCAACAGTCGGTGAAGATAAAGCAGGCCTTCATTTTGGACATTGCTGTCACCATTCCCAAAGGGCCCTTGTTTAAACCTATACCATTTAGTCTCCTTACTTAGAACATAGAAAGTATATAGGCTGGCCTCGGCTTCCCCTTTTAGAGTGGTGTTAAACTTGTTTGGACATTATAAGTGTGTAATCATTGTTCCAATATCGTTACTCTAACAGGTATTCTATTGTATGTTCTTTATTTACTGGGTATCTGTACTTTAAACTGTCTGTAAGCTATACATTTAAGGGATTCTTCTTCTGAGCCGCAGTGATTTTTCAGGGCTCGGTTGTTCAGAATCCTTTCTCTCTATATATACTGGTTATAGTAAAATCTGAGAATACCTTTCTAACTTGTGTCATAGTGTCTGTTCAAGGTATACACATAACCATGTCTGAACCCAGAGTGCCAGAGGGGTTGGAGAGTTCAAAAGGTCAAGGCGATTCAAATGCAGAGGAGCCAGAAATTCTAGGCAGCTCTCAAGGGGGCAGTGCTGCATATGTCATTCCAGAGTGAAATACCTTGCATACTATCCTTGTCAATGGGACTCAAACACACTTTCCTTAGGTAGGTCTATATGTGGTGAAAGTGTTATGGATATGAATATTTATGCTCCGGTACATGGAGGCACATTAGCAACTTGTCTCTCTCTCTTGTTATAGTGCCTATTTTTGCAACTGTTGTATTTATTAGCCAGGACTGCTCATCCCTATACGGTAGACTGAACCTGTGGCCCCTTTGTGAATCTTTTCTGTCTGGCCTGAATGTCCGCTTGACATGTGCCAATAGGCGCCCAGTATTTATCTGACTGCCTCGGTGGAACTGTACAATACCCTCAGTGGTTCTCCTAAGTCAGGGATGTGCAATTAGCAGCCCTCCAGCTGTTGCAGAACTACAAGTCCCATGAGGCATAGCAAGCCACACGCTTGACACCCAGAGGCAGAGGCCTGATGGGACTTGTAGTTTTGCAATAGCTGGAGGTCCACTAATTGCATATCCCTGTGTGACCTAAGTCAATACATTTAATTGTAAGTGACCATAGTAAATGTAGATGAAATGTATATCAAGATGTCAATTATTGACTGTAAATATAGATAATTGTGATGTGTTTTGGATGTATATTATGTGTATCTATTTCTTTTTCAGCAACTCTATTGTATGATTCCCCTCTAATCCCCTGAAGAAGCCAATAAGGCGAAGCGCGTCGGGTTGCGAATTTCCTCCCTTAAGTGATACATGTATGGTGTTATATTTATATATGAGTGCTAGGTACATCTATCCTGAGGAGGAATTACCATGCATATTGGGGACCTACATAGGTCCTACTTCGGTCCTACTTTCATCCTACTTGAATGAAAAGGATACTACTTTGCTCAAACTTTGTACTTGTCCTTTGACCAATCAAAACAATCCCAGTGTGACATAAATTCCTTTTCCTGCTGCTGCAATCACCATGGAGCTTTGTATTGCTTACAACACAGAGCTCCCTTCCCTAAATGACTGAGCCGATCAGCGAGTCCCAGCAATCAGTCATTGGCCAGGAACTGCTGATTGGCTTGTGCTGTAACAATTCATAGCACAGCTGGGGCGGCGGGTGTGCGTGCTCCCTACCCAGATGTGGTAATCCTCGTATCTGATGGCGCAATTATCGATCACGTATCAGATATGTGATCCGCCACAGATCGTGCGCACCTGCAACAGTATAACTGCGTACAGTATAAGGCTTACCTGTAGTTACTGTAAATATCATATCTACTAAACGGGCATGAGATATTTACTTGTGTAGCAGCCGATGACATAACATGTGCTCTGAAGGAATGGCATGGGTGACAAGGGTTGCAGGAGGGCAATCAAGGGGTTAACTGTGTGTCTAACAAGTGTATGTGTGCTGCTTTTACTCACAGACTGGCTGGATTTTTTTTCTGATTTCAACTCTGAACAGTAAGTGAAATCAGGGAGAGGAACCAGCCAGATCTGTCTTGTGTGTTTACTAACACACACAGATCTCTGTGCTGTGGTTGGCCACAGTATTCATCAGCAGGTTCACAGCCAAAATCACTGGCTGCGAGCCTGCTGACAAACTGGTGCTGTATCCAACCACAGCATGAGAAGCAGAGGGCGCACACACACGACTGTATACCAGGATGTTCTCCCGCAATGTATGGGCATGTCGTGGGGGAACAACAAACTCGATGGCCAGCTGTATAAGTTAAACTGCTGGTCGGCAAGTGGTAAACAGTGCTTTGTTTGCTTGCACTTAAAATGTATTTAGGTGATTTAAACTGAGGCTTCCATGGGGTTTTAGGGTACATGCACACAGGTGATTTGGCTTGTTAGCACCCATACACACGAAACACAGGTGCACCATCCGGACCACTGCCAGCAGCCTGTCAAAATCTATCTCATGCTAAATGACACAGTGACTGGATGCTGGCCCAAGCGGTAATTGCATTTAAAGAGGTTGTAAAGGCAGAAGGTTTTTATCTTAATGCATTCTATGCATTAAGATAGAAAAACTTAGTGTATAGCAGCCCCCTTGAGCCCCCCAATACTTACCTGAGCCCAATCTCTATGCAGCGACATGCACGATTGCCTCCGCTGTCCGGGACTCTCCCTCCTGATTGACTGAGACACAATCAAAGTCAGTTAGCCAATCAGGAGAGAGAGGGGCGGGTCAAACCGAACCGACACATGGACCTGCGGCTCGGCTCAAGCTGCTTGCTGTGGGAGCACTCAACAAGAGGGAGGGGCCAGGAGCACTAAAGAGGGACCCGAAAAGAGCAGGTTAGTAATTTTTATTTCAGGTACATATATATATATATATATAAGTATAAAAAGTTCATTATTTTTAAAGAAAACAAAAACAAGACTATAGTATCACTTTAAGGCTGTACGCACTCAGGGACATAAGCGCAGAATTCTGTCTTAAACGCAAGTACAAGGCTTACCTATAGGTACAGTAAATATCTCCTAAACTTGTAAATGGGCCGGTGACGTCACTGGCGCATGTGCTTGGAAGGAACGGTATGCCTGTGCCATGAATAGTGGGAGTGACGTCATCGCGGCAAGGCAATCAGATGGCTGTATCTCCACTCCTCTAGAGCGGCTTTGATAGCCAGGAGTTCCCGGTCGCCCACGTCGTAGTTCTTTTCAGCCGGGGCAAGTTTCCTCGAGAAAAAGGCCACCGGATGCACTAAGCTCTTGAGACCAGAGCGTTGGGAAAGGACCGCCCCCACTGCATTTTCTGATGCGTCTACCTCCAAGATATAGGGGAGGGCCAGATTAGGGTGGCACAGCACCGGGGCAGATGTGAATAGCCCTTTTAGTGTTTCAAAGGCAGTCTGGGCTTCAGGAAACCAGTGGAACTGGGTTCCCTGCTTGGTGAGCTGGGTGATGGGTGAAATGATGGCCGAGAAGTTCTTAATGAACTTGCGATAAAAGTTCAAAAATCCAACGAACTGCTGGACAACCTTTTTATCTGTGGGTGCTGGCCACGACAGTATTGCTGTCACTTTTTGTGGATCCATTTCAATGCCTTCAGGGGAAAGGATCAGACCCAGGAATTGGATGCTCCGATGCTTAAACTCACAATTCTCGGGTTTGGCGTAGAGGCGATGTTGGCATAGGCATCAGAGGACGGCTTTAACATGCTTCTGATGGTCCTCCAGGGAAGAGGAGACGATAAGGATATCATCCAGGTAAGCTATAATGAAGATATCCAAGAAGTCCCTGAGGATGTCGTTGATGAAAAACTGAAAAGTAGCCAGAGCATTGCATAAGCCAAAGGACATAACGAGATACTCGTAGTGGCCGAATCTGGCGCGGAATGCTGTCTTCCACTCATCTCCTTCCCTTATGCGGATGAGATTGTTCGCCCCTCTCAAATCTAGCTTAGTGAAAATAGTAGCAGAGAGTAGTCTCTGGAATAGTTCCAGCACCAAGGAGAGCGGGTAACGGTTCTTCACCGT
This sequence comes from Glandirana rugosa, assembly GCA_018402905.1. NCBI lineage: Eukaryota > Metazoa > Chordata > Amphibia > Anura > Ranidae > Glandirana > Glandirana rugosa. The sequence goes on along the minus strand of BLSH010158756.1, from coordinate 1,670,766 downwards.
GACCCTATTCAAGTCCCGATAGTCTATACAGGGTCGGAGGGTGCGGTCCTTCTTTTCCACAAAAAATATGCCGGCAGAAGACGTGGAAGGGCGGATGAACCCCTTCTGTAGGTTCTCATCAAGGTATTCCTTCAGTGCCCCCAGTTCTTTTTCCGACAGCGGAAAGATTTGTCCAAAGGGGATTTCGGCCCCGGGGAGGAGCTCGATTGGGCAATCGTAGGGCCGATGCAGGGGAAGCGAGTCTGCGCCTTGCTTACTGAACACATCTAAGTATTCATGGTAGGCTCTGGGCATCCTCTGGCAGAGTTCATGGTCCGAGTCCAGGCACAGCAGAGTCGGTGAAGAGGGTGCTGGAGAGGGGAGACAATGTTCCTGGCAATATGGGGACAAAAACTGGATAAGCCCGGATTGCAAGTTGATCTGCGGGTTATGGGCTTGGAGCCACGGCAGGCCCAAAATGACAGGAAACAGGGGTGAGGTGATAGCGTCCAAACGCAACAGTTCCCGGTGGCCAGAAAGGGTGGTGGTCAGTAGAGCTGGGGTCTCCTTAACCACCAGTCCAGATTTGTCCAAAGGGGATTTCGGCCCCGGGGAGGAGCTCGATTGGGCAATCGTAGGGCCGATGCAGGGGAAGCGAGTCTGCGCCTTGCTTACTGAACACATCTAAGTATTCATGGTAGGCTCTGGGCACCCTCTGGCAGAGTTCATGGTCCGAGTCCAGGCACAGCAGAGTCGGTGAAGAGGGTGCTGGAGAGGGGAGACAATGTTCCTGGCAATGTGGGGACAAAAACTGGATAAGCCCGGATTGCAAGTTGATCTGCGGGTTATGGGCTTGGAGCCACGGCAGGCCCAAAATGACAGGAAACAGGGGTGAGGTGATAGCGTCCAAACACAACAGTTCCCGGTGGCCAGAAAGGGTGGTGGTCAGTAGAGCTGGGGTCTCCTTAACCACCAGTCCAGATTTGACTCGAGACCCATCAGCCAGGAGCACCGTGAACCCTGGTTCCTTGGGCTGGAGAAGAATACTTTGTTTGGCAGCGAACATGAGGTTGATGAAACAGCTGCAAGCCCCTGAGTCGATGATGGCTGTAACTGACACTATTCTTCCGGGAAGTTGGAAAGACATGGGAAGGGCCAGGTGGGTCAAACGGGCTGGCTGGAGTGAGGGTTCTATGGATGATGTCACCTACCTGGTGGGCGAGTCTGACTTATGCAGTAGGCAACCTCTCTTACTACCCTGACTCGGGAACCCCTGGTAGAGCAGACGGGTAGCTCAGGAGTGCAGGATGGCACGAGGGTCGGACTGGGTCACTGGTGTTGATAAGGAGTTTGTTGGAGCGCTCGTGCAGCTGAAGCGTGGTCGTACAGGCTGGGTCAGCAACTGGCTGGCGGTGCTGTACAAGGGTTCAGGCAGGAGAGTGGTCAAGTTCAAGCAGAGTTTGTTAACAGGCTGGCAGCAGAAGTACAGAGGGATCAGGCAATCAGATGGTCGTAGGCAAGCCGGGGGTCAGTGCAGACGGAGATCAGACAAGGTTGGGACAAGATGGATCACAGGAAATAGATAACAGGTTACGGGTCTCTCAGGAAACAGGTCACACGCTGTAGATCAAACAGCACTTGCTGCGGGGTGCACACAGCCTAAATAGAGCCGTTTTGCGCCATTTCCGGCGAACGGGCATAGGCGCGCGCAAAAGCACAAGAAAGCGCTAACAAGTCCTTTTTAGCACAGATCTTCTAACAGATGAGCCGAAGAGGCCCTTTTGCTGTTTGGCTGGACAGTTGTGCACATAGTGGCCAGCCTCACCACAGTAAAGGCAGAGGTTGCCCTGGCGCCGGCATGAGCTTTCTTGAGAGGAAAGCGGGGAGCGGGCCGGAACTTTGGATTGTGACGTGCAGGCTTTGGCGATGGTGCTGAGGCCTCCCGTCTGCGTGGTCGATCTGAATGGAGAGCCTAAACAGATCGTCCAGGGAACTTGGAACTCCCACACGGGCCAGCTCATCCTTGAGGTCTTCTGACAGACCCAGACGAAATTGACGTTGCAATGCTGCATCATTCCAGCTGGTATCTGCACTCCACCGCCGGAAGTCAGTCACATAGTCCTTGGTGATTCTATCGCCCTGTTGGAGTGCATGGAGTGCGGATTCAGCGGGGGCGGACCGTTGAGGGTCGTCAAATAGCTGCGACATCGCTTGGAACAGCGAGGTCAGGGTATTCAGCCGGGTGTCCCTGGTCTCCAATAGGCGGTTAGCCCAGGCTTGGGGTTCGCCTTGCAGCAGAGATATGATGAACCCCACCATGATATGTTCTGACTGGAAAGTCCGTGGCTGAAGGGTGAAGTAGAGCTGGCAAGCATTTACAAAGGCTCTGAACTTAGACTCCGGAGAACCTTTCGGGCGTAGGCACCCAAGGCTCTGAGATGGGCATCACAGTAGTTGGGTTCAAGCTGGTTATAGTTGCAGAGCCGGAAGTATTAGCTAGAACTTGCTCCTCGAGGAGGGCATGTTTCTCCTGAAGGGCCCCGATGGCTTGTGTGAGGTCCACGAGGTGTTGGTTGACCTCATGTAGACCAGAGGCCCCCCCTGCAGGCTCAGCCATGGCTGTCTGATACTGTCACGTACCAGGTAGTGAGCCTGACAGTCAGGGGTGGCCTCTCCTATGACTCCAGTTTGAGGGACCTCTAGGGTTGATACATCGGTCACAGGAGCACGGTGAGGTATGAGTGCCTGTAGAAGTCCAAGAGTATCCGTCAGCAGGTGGTCAGAAGATGTGCTGAAAGGGTGCTGGTGTTCAGAGCATGATAATTGAAGAGACCAGATGGTCACAGGCACAGAAGCAGAGTCAGGGACAAGCAGGTTCGGCAACAGGCTGGCAGCGAGGTACAGAGGGTCAGGCAGAAGAGTAGTCGAGACAAGCTGGGTTCGGGTGCAGGCGGATATCAAAGTAGTTCAATCAAGCCGGGTCAGGTAACACAGGAACAGATAGCAGGCAATCACGGGTAACGCCTGTAGATGAGACAGCACCCGTTCTGAGGGCTAGCAGGGTTTAAATGGCCCATCTGGCGCCAATGCGCGTGTACAAGCACAAATGCGTGCACACGCGCACAAATGCACGCCAGCGGCAGTGAAGTTCTCAGGTGGACCTTTCCTGGGAGGAATCGTGCTGGCGATCTTCCTGACACAAGGATAATGCACCAGGCCACGCACCCTCTATATTCTTTTCTCTATGCTCTAGCACTTTGGATTCCCCCAAGTTGACTAAGGCAGCGGGGTGTGCATTGTCCACACAGCAGCACTGAACAGAAGCATCACTAGACTTACCGAGGTCTATAGCACAGCGCAGGAGAATATTTTCTGGGTTTTTTTTGTTGGACCTCATCTATATTGATGTGATTTGGATCCGACAATACAGGAAGATTACCCAGGCAATGCATGGCATCTTGTATGTTGTTATCTCTGCATACCTGCACAAGACAAAGGGGGAGATTTACTAAAACTGAAGTACTCAGAATCTGGTGCAGCTGTGCATGGTAGCCAATCAGTTTCTAACTTCAGCTTACTCAATTAAGCTTTGGCAATAACACCTGGAAGCTGACTGGTTTCAATGCGCAGCTGCACCAGATTTTGCATTCTCCAGCTTTAGTAAATTAACCCCAAATTTGCATGAAAGTAGCACTTAAAGTGGATGTAAACCCTCACATATACCCAGTGAATTGAACAGCCTCAGATGATACACAAGGATGAAACAGATCTCCCTACATAAGTTATAAATGCACAGTATACCTGCTGTCTTCAGCTTTCTATATTCTTTAGAAAGTTCAGATCGTGTTAGAAATTTTCTTTTACTGTTCAGCACCGAGTGTGAAGTCTGGGCATACAGCCAAAAGAGCTGATTGGAGGAAAAGCACACACCCCCTCTCCATATAGGCAAAGACTCTCAGATCAGAGCTGTGCAGTGAATAGTTTAGCTCTTTGCTAATCTATTTATCGCAACCTCCCCGACACAAATTTCAGGCTGGTTTTATCTCAGTTGATGGAGAACTTGTCAGAAGTTATCATACTGATAACATAAGAAAGGAGCAGGAGAAAGCCACGGGACTTAGTGCTTAGAAGAGAGATAAGAAAACACTACAGACATATGTGCCCAGCCAAATGATATGACTCGGGTTTACATCCACTTTAAATTGCTAGGAAGTCACCTGGCAAAGTTGCACCATAAGTTTTGTGACTTTCAGGTCACAGTATTGTGAACCGAGCCCTAATTGAACAAGCTGAGTGTTCAAAGCCGACAGCCTGGAGTTTTTCTTGTTTTTTTATTGTGAGCCTCCTCCATATGATCTGTGATCCATGTGACTGTTACCCTCCTGGATAAACTTGCTGCTGCTTGTTTGACCATTATAATTTGTGGTCCTGGGCATCTGGTAGGAAGCCTGAGTGTGAGGGTGTTGCTGGTGACGGATACTTTTTTCCTGGACCTCCTCATGTCAGCCTACTATGGGTCAGCTCCGCCCCCTCTGACCCCTTCAGGACAACCTCTTTCCAAGCCTATAAAAGGCGGCTGTCAGCCCATATGCAGTGTTCTTTTTTCGTCCTCGCTCCAGATGCCTCTTAAGACAAATACATATTCTTACACACACACAAGAACAAGCATGGTAGGAGACTTACTGCAAAACCTTGTAATGTTCATGCGATCCTGCTCAGGTTCGTACACTCTCCTGAGCCCCTGTCTGGGCTGTAAATCTTCCCTTGTGGGGTACCCTTGGTGCTGGGTCTCAGTGAAGCAGTATAAATTACTGCATGTGTCACCGGCCTCTAGAGAGCAGTTAAACACTGCTGGGTGGGCTGTGCGGCAAATTGGTGAGACAGCAGGCAGGCAGAGTCGCACTTCAGCAGTATAAAGGACTGCATGTGTACACCAGCCTCTAGAAAGCAGTTAAACAATGCTGGTTGAGCTGTGTGGCGAATTGGTAAGACAGCAAGGACAGAGTCTCAGTTCAGCAGTATAAAGGACTGCATGTATACACCGGCCTCTAGAGAGCAGTTAAATACTGCTGGTTGAGTAGGGTTGCCATCTCATCCCTTTAAACCCAAACACATATGGATTCCACAGGTTCTGAGACTAATTCAATGCAGATAAGGCACCAAATGAGTTTAATTACCACCTTAATCAGCCTCAGAACCTGTGTAATTCATATGTGTTCGGGTTTAAAGGGATGAGGTGGCAACTCTATGGTTGAGCTGTGTGGCAAATTGGTGAGACAGCAAGCAGACGTAGTCTCAGTTCAGCAGTATAAAGGACTGCATGTGTACACCGGCCTCTAGAAAGCAGTTAAACTCTGCTGGTTTGGGCTGTGTGGCAAATGGGCGAAACAGCAGGCAGGATGAGGCTTGTAGTCCAACAGGAACTCTCAGGAGGTTGCTGAGAGTGGGCACTTCCTGGTATGATAGGAATGCCCTCTCCCATGCTCGGGTTCCTGCTTCCCTGCTGTGATTACAACACCTGTAGCCCCAGCTTGTCTCAAAATCACTGCCTCTGTGCTGAGTGAGGTGGGATCTCAACAGGGCTGCTGCCTTGAGTTGCTGGATATATCTCTGGCTGTCTATGTTATTTCCAGGTATCCTGGGTCATCCTGCCTGCCTCTATAGCACTGAAGAATGCATGGAAAGGTTTTTCTATTTTTAAAGTTTTTTTTTTTGTGTTTTTAAAAGAGTGCATTCTTCTTCTCTACACAGAGAGAAGACCCGGATGCGGGATAAACGCCCGCAGGGAAGGACCAAGGAGCCGCATCACCCGCAAAGAAAGAAACGCTCAGTGTGTGATAAGTCGGGTCAGAGGAGTGGTCGGCGGCGGGATAAAATCCATGTGGAACGCCACTCCAGATCACCCTCACTGGTGCCACATTGCATTGCCTTGAGCCCAGGCTAATGGCTGTTGCAACACCAGATAGTGACCACTAAGCGCTAGCATGTGCATAAGCAAAGACGCAGATCGTCTTCATCTTCTGGAAGGGCCTCGGCCCAGGATGAGGAGAAGGCCTGCTGGGCGCGCGGGCAAACTCCCTGCCAGGGAGGTGTGTATACTTCTCTTGTTTGAAGGAGGCCGCATGTGATAATGCAGCAGATGCACGCCAGGTGAAGCACGATATTAAGGTGGCAGTCAAAGGCGGCTTGAAGACCGTATCTAAGAGATCTCGGCCTAGGCGGCATTCTTCCGCTTCAGAATCAGAGCCAGAGGCAATATATCGCTACAGTTCAGAGGAACATTCAGATGATTCCTTCTTTGGGCCTGATTTGCACCCGTGCATTTTTGGTGCGTTTCGCGGATCTGCACTACAGTCTATTTGGCGTTGTTTCCTATGGAACACGTTTGTGGTGTGGGTCTGCGGGATGCGGGGGATGCTGGAGATGCATGGGTGTGAGTCGAGCCTAAGACCCCTTTCACACTGAGGAGCTTTTCATGTGCTATCACGCTAAAAAGGCTCCTGAAAAGCTCACGAAATCCTATTTCTTTTAAAATCAATAGGTGCTTTCACACTGGGGCAGTACGCTGGCAGGGTGGTGAAAGTACACCCCTCTCCATTGAAATCAATGGAAAGCTCTTCAAAAGCGCCTGAAAAGCTCTTCAAAAGCGCTTAGTATTTTACGCAGCGAAAATATTATCCGAACTTGAAAAGGTCACTCCTGTCTTTCCCATTAATTTTTTTTTTTTGAAATACAGGAAATAATGGAAGATGAATGGGCAAAGCCGATAAAAGATTGAACGTCTACAACAGGGTCTCAAAGTACCCTTTTTGCTCTAGGGATGCTAAGCTTTGGGATGCCATGCCTAAGAATTCAAAAGAATGTACACGGTAGCAGGAGCGGCCTGCAGGCCGGTTATAGCACTTACCTAAGTGACGGCAGCCTTAAAGATGTGCATTGTGGAGTTGGAGGCCGGTTCTTTGGGTTAAATGATGGGAGACGAAGGTTCCCCCCTTGACAGTCCATTAAGATCATGGTGTATTTTCTAGCACAAGTACCCGTGGACCAGGTCAGGATGACAGTGAAATTGATGGCTCATTCTGTGACAGCACGCAGAGCCCTATGGCTGAAGCATTGGTCAGCAGATAGTGCTTCCAAGTACAGCCTTTGCTCAGTTCCTTTCGATGGAAAATTTTTTGGCAAGACCTTGGAGTCAGAGGTTCAACAACTGTCTGGAGGGAACTCAGGGCTTATTCCGCAGGAAAGGAAAAGATTTCCTCAGCCGTTCGTCCCTTCTGAGAGAAATAAAAAAAAAAAGTTTCGGGGAAGCTTCCACGTACCAATCAGGGCGACCGTTCTTTAGGCAATGGAAGGGGCAGGGTCCAGCCTTTCCCAAAGCAACCAAAGCCAAGGCAAACCAGCCAGCGAAAGCTTCAGACAAGCTCTTCTAAAGGGATCCCCGTCCAGACTTCCCAAGTGGGAGCAGACTGTCTTACTTTGGAAAGGTCTGGGCGGAAGAAGTTTAAGATGCCTGGGTCTTGGACATCATTCAAAGAGGATATCGCCTAGAATTCAAGGAAAGACCTCCCTAGTCTCATTCTGTATAGACCCGGATTCCTACTTGTCCAGAGAAAAGGGCGTTGTTTATTAATGTATGTAAAGAATTTATTGGCATCTCAAGCAATTCTGCCAGTTCTGGAGCACGAGAAGGGAGAAGGATTCTATTCTCTTCTGTTCTTGGTAACAAAATCCTCAGGAGGATTCAGGCTGGTCCTGAACTTAAAAGCCCCGAATACCTTAATGAAAGTCTGGAAAGAATGGAGTCCTTGCAAACCATCATTGTCCATTGTGAAGAAGGGAGATTTGCTAGCGTCAATATACCTAGCGGATGCTTACCTACGTGGGCCCATAAGTGCATCACACCATCGCTTCCATTTCCAATTTCGTTGTCTGCCATTTGTACTGTGCAAAGCTCCAAGAACATTTTCAGAAGTTTTGGCAGTGGTCATCGCTATCTTAAAAATCAGAGGCATTCAAGTTTTTCATCAGGATGACATTCTCCTCCGGGCCGCATCAAAGTCCCTCCTTCAACAGCACGTGCTGAGATAACCTGCAGCACGATCAGACGGTTTGGTGGGTTAATCAACCATCGCAAGAGTCTGTTGCAACCAGCTCAAGTCCTAGAGTATCTAGGAATGCAATTCGACACTACCCAAGCTTGTGTATTTCTGCCTCTTAGGAAGATTGTGGAAATTCAGACCAAATCAGGAATAGTAATGACCAAGCAATTTCTGATGGCCAAGAAGTGTAGGCAGTACCTGGGCCTGTTGTCTTCCACGATCCAGGTAGTACCCTGGGCCAGATGACGGAAGGGGAGATTTCAATACAATTTTCTCCATCAATGGGATCACCACTCGTTAGCCCAGAAGATCTACCATTCAGTACCAATAAAACGGTCTCTGATGTGGTGGAAGATATTGCAGAATCTATACCGCGGGGTGCCTCTCGAACCTCCAGTTCCAGTAGTGCTGACTTCAGATGCCAGCCTAGTAGACCGGGGAGCTCATTCCTTAGGCCAACAAGTACAGGCCAAATGAGAAGCCTCTCTATCTCAGCATTCAAACCTGTTAGAATTAGAGGCCATTCAGCACGCTCCAGTAGCCTTCCAATCGATTTTGCAAAAGGGGCAGTCAAAGTCCTTTCCGACAACAAACCATGGTAGCTTACGTGGCCCGGCAAGGGGCACCAGCAGCCTCCCACTATTCAAAGTGGCATGCCAGATTTTCCCTAAACAGCAGCATACCTTCCGGGTCCACAAAACAAGCTGGTGGATCAACTGAGTCGGAGACCCTTGGATTTGAACGAACAGGGTTTGAATCCCAGATACCTGTTCAAAATCTTCAAGGTCTGGGGGACATCGGTCATAGACATGGCATTGGAGGAAAACTCTCAGATTACGTGTTACTTCTCCCGAAGGTGGCACCCGCATGCTCTAGGCCAGGATGCTCTATCCATTCCATAAGACTTTACCCTAGTTTGTGTTTCCTCCTCTCTCGCTAATCCTCAGAGGTTTCATGAAGAACAGGAGGAGATAACAGCAATAGCAGTGTGGCCCTTCTGGCACAGAAGACCATGATGTTCACTAGCATAGAAAATGGATATGTGTCAGCCAATTCCTCTGCCTCCTCACAAACATTTTCTGCTGCAGGACAAGCAGTTTAACCCAAAGCCGGGAAAACTGAAGTTCATGGCGTGGAGGTTGGGAGGAGATCGATAGGGCTTTTAGTCGAAAGAAAACTACCGATAATACTTTATTATAGGATATATAAGGCCTTTTTGTCACTTCTCAGCAGGAAAGAGCTGGGATCTGAGGTCACCCATAGTCTCTAACATTGAATTTTTTCCAGGAAGGTCTGGGCAAGGGTTTTATCGTTTAGCTCCTCAAAGGTTCGAGTCTGCCCTGTCAGCTACGGTGAACAAAGATGGGCCTTGGATCCTCTAGTGATGCGTTTCTGAAAGGCAGCTATAAAGATCAGGTCTCCAATAAATCCTTTTCCGAAGTGGGACCTGCCTTTAGTTCTGAAAGCCTTATTAGCACCTCCATTTGGTCCGGTGTCATCATGCTCTTTGTCTCAGTGCAATTTTTTGATGGCAATTGCATCAGCCAGATGGGTGTCTGAACTGTGTGCTCTCTCAACCAGGGAGCCGTATTGCCGAATACTCCAAGAGAAAATAATACTCAGACCGGTCCCAAACTTTCTTCCAAAAGTAGCATCAGCTTTGCAGATGAATTGGGAAGCAATCTTATCGGCTTTTCTAGATAGTAACTCGGAAGATGAATGGACTAGGCTGCATCTAATGCAGGCTTTATCAATATACCTAGAGCGAACTAAGGATTTTCTGGAAACAAGATCAACTCTTCGTCTTTCCCGGGGCCTCCAGGAAAGGCATGGCTATGCCTCCTAGAATAGTATCTTCATAGATCGTAAAACCTATCCAGATGGCATATGGCATATAGAGAGTCAGGATATCCTCCGCCATTGGAGGTCAAAGCACATTTTATGAGAGGCATGGCAGATTCCTGTGCATCATACGCTAAGGTGTTAGCAGAAGTAGGGTGCAGGGCAACTAGCTTGAGTGCACTGAATACTTTCATTCCGCGCTACAGAGTGAAGGTAACTCTGACGGCATCAGAAACTTTTGGGTCTACTGTTCTGTCGGCGGCTATCGACTATTAAAATAATTGATATTGGTTTATGATTCTGGTTATTGGTGTCTTTTAGAGTTGAGCAGACACCTGGATGTTCGGGTTCGGTCGAACTTCGCGAAAAAGTTCGGGTTCGGTACCGAACTTGACCCGAACTTGACCCCGGACCCTGAACCCCCCCAAACGAATGAAGTCAATGGGGACCCGAACTTTTCGGCACAAAAATGGCGGTAAAAAAGTCCTGGCAAGTGCTAGAGGGCTGCAAAAGCTGTAGGCGATGATTTTAGAACAATAATCTGTCCCTTACAGCAACAGCAGGAACCTGACCCTATAGGAGTAGGCGATGATTTTAGAACAATAATCTGTCCATTACAGCAACAGCAGGAACCTGACCCTATAGGAGTAGACGATGATTTTAGAACAATAATCTGTCCCTTACAGCAACAGCAGGAACCTGACCCTATAGGAGTAGGCGATGATTTTGGAACAATAATCTGTCCCTTACAGCAACAGCAGGAACCTGACCCTATAGGAGTAGGCGATGATTTTAGAACAATAATCTGTCCCTTACAGCAGGAACCTGAACCTATAACACTAGGAGATGGTTTTAGAACAATAATCTGTCCCTCAAAGCAGTAGACTCTACCTAGTCCAGAATCAGATAGTTCTGTAATGCAGGATGAGATCTGCAATCTGTCCCTCAAAGCAGTAGATCCATCTCTAATGATTATGATGACGAAACTCCCTGTCTAACGTCTAGAGTAGGACGTAATGTCTTGATAGACTAAGACCTGATCCATCTCAGAT
>BLSH010158756.1:1636630-1652067 GCA_018402905.1 Glandirana rugosa | reverse complement strand
CTGCGTTGCCATACCGCCCCCCCCCCCCCCCTTGATTCCTGCACCTAGTAGTTTTGTACTAGGTGGGCGGAGCCTAATGGGGAACTGAGAGACTAGTTTGCCATCAGGTCTGCTTTACCTTTGATTGGCAGCGGGTGGTTTCATAACCGCTATTCAGTCCAGTAGCTGTTTTAAAATCCGCCAACCGCCATGCAATGTCAGTCAAAAGTAAAGTGGACCTGATGCGGAACTAGTCTCTCCAGTTCTTTATCAGGCTCTTCCCTCCCAGTTATGTCACCTGCATCCACCATTTACATTTCACATTTGTCAGGCAGCTGAATGGGGCCAGTGAGACAGTACTGTGTGGGGAGCTTTCACATACATGATAGCTTCCCAGCACAGGTGATGGGCAGTTCTTTAGGGAACCACTGCCAAAAAAACTATGTTTAGGGCTCTTTTGTATCCCCTTGACTACGCTCCTTAAAGCGGAGTTCCACCCTAAAGTGGAACTCCCGCTGGTTGGATTCCTCCCCCCCTCAGGTGTCACATTTGGCACCTTTCGGGGGGGAGGGGGAAGAGGACACCTGTCTTTAGACATGTGTCCTTTTCCACACTTCCGGGAGTTCTGGCCGGCGGACGCGGCAGATGACGTCAGAAGCCGGCTCCCTCCTCCCTGCTCGCTCTGCTACTGGCCGCCTGGCCAGTAGCAGAGCGTGGCAGAGCTCGCGCATGCGCGGTAAGGTGCCCGGCGTGAAGCTGTACTGCTTACACGTCCGGGTTCCCTTACCCGCGATGGAAGCGGCTGCACCCGTCCCCCGATCCGAAGATCGGCGGCGGGTGCCGACATCGCTGGAGTCCAGGACAGGTAAGTGTCCTAATATTAAAAGTCAGCAGCTACTGTATGTGTAGCTGCTGACTTTTAAATTTTTTTTTTAGCCCGGACCTCCGCTTTAAATTTTCTGGATTTTGTCCTGAACAAGCTTATTTTTTAGGGCCCAAACACAAAGACCCATGATAAAAGCTTAAGGGTCCTCGCTAAGGCTGCCAAGGCTTAAGGTAAAAGCAGCTCAGCTAGATTCATCAAGACCAAGACTCCATGTTTTTCCTTACTCTCGGGGCTTAATCGTGTAGAATGAGTCTCCATGATTAAGCCCCGAGGGTGGGGCGAAACATGTTGGAGTCTTGGTCTTTTAGCTTATAACATTTTAGCTTCTAACCATTTGGGCCAGGTGAAGTGTGTAGCAGCGGCCAGGCTATCTCTTCCTATTTTTGTACCCCAAACATTAAACCACAGCGGTTTATTGTGCAGGCAGCAGCTGTTTTGAGCTGCAGAGCTATGTGGCAGGTTTTGTGATGCACTTTTTATCGCATCGTACAGCTCCTCTTCTTTATCCATAAGGAAAAACACAAGTAACTGCACATAGTGTAAATGGGCCCTTACTCAAACGCATCAGAAGTGTGAGGTGGCAAAGTTGAGTTGACATTAATCAGAAATGTTAATGTACAGGTGTGTGTGCTTTCTACCTTATGGACCAAATCACGTTGGATGGTCTGCTAAAGCCACTGACCTTGTAGTTGCTCTGATTTTTTTTTTTTTTTCTTCATCTTTCTGTATCAGTTCTATTATTTGGTGCACAGCACCATTGTTGCTAATAATCAATATTCATCCTGCTTTTATGTATATATTACTATGTTCCCAACTCATTTCATAGCAACCTTTTGCCAGTTTATAATTAAGGTCCCGTTCACACTATTGAGCTGTGTTTACACAAAGTATGGTTTTGGGTGTTGGTGCAGTGTGGTGGCATTCATTTTGAAAGGTACCCTCAATGCGACTACCCTACCCATTTGCCTTGCCCTGTGCTGCCAAAAGATGAATGCCTTTTTTGCTGTTAGGTAGACCATTAAAATGATTGTGCTGCCTTACCGTAATGCATGTCCACTAATGCAGTGCTACATAGTGAACGGGACTTTATCTCTGCTTCACCGGTGCGATTTGTCATGATGCATGACAGGTTGCTCCCCATTTTCGGCATTAGAACCTTTCAGACCACCGCGACTCATGTTGCAGCAACTTTGGAAAAGTTTTTCAGATTTCATTGTGACTTGCATTGACTTCTGTTAAACGAAGTCGCAAGCCGCAGGGAAATCAGAGGTACAAATTGCACTGATCTGTGGCTTTGAAATTGCGCTAAAGTGATGTGATTTCAAAGCTGCACTGGCGTGAACCTGGGCTTACTGTTTTTTTTTTCCCCTTGTAAATGCAGTTAACGTGTCCCATTTTTACTATCTCTGTTATGCTATAGTTCCTTACAAATGCACTTGAAATGGACCAATCGGCTGGTATATTTTTCACGTTCCCTGTATTAATGCCAATTAGCATATAGGTATTGCCTTTCGCAGAGATCAGTGTTCCCCGTTGAAAATGCTTTAATCAACTGTTCTTTTAAAAAGGCCAGTGCCATCTTTGTTCAGACTTTACCCATGGGGGGGTTAAGCATCTCTGCTTCCTAGACTGAGATTTTGGCTCAGATAAGATAACCATGTATATTCCTGGTGTCTGTGCAGTTCTTGACTGTTTTAACAAATGTCTGACACAGCTTAGCCCCCTTTCCGCAGACTCTCCTTTTGACCTGCTACAAAGTTGCAGTGTTTGCAGTGTGATAACTGGGGAGAGGAGAAAGAATGTTTCCTGCAGACTCATGTCGGCCTAGGCAAGCACTTGATGGGAGTCCGAAAACTTTTCTGAGAAATGATATAGTTGATCTTTTGTGACATTTTAGGAATCTATCCATGCTAACTTGTTCAGTTACTGAATAGTGGAGTTTGAAGGGGACTTGTACCGAGAGTAAATGGGCTGCCACTGTTGATCTTGTGTTCAGAAAATGCTAGTTGCCTGAATATGACACAGTTAACTAGTATTTTAAAAAGTCCTTTCTGCAAAGAAAACAATACTTACCTGTCCTGCTACCAAGCTTTACTGTCCATGAACTTTCTAATGAACCTGCAGCATACCTGTGGGTGTGTTGTATACCTGGTCCCTCTCTACAATCTACACACTGTTCTGTGGTAATGAATGGCTCAGCTAAGGAAACTATAGAGCAAGCAGGGTGGGGGTGCAGTCATGTGAGACTCTGGAAGTGACAGATGGAGAAGATTTTTCAGCAAGTTTATCTCTTTAAAACAATGACTTTCATCAGCTTGAGCAGTGGATGGGAAATTATTTTCTTTGCAGGGAGAACCTCTTTCTAGGTCTCTTCTAAAATACTAGTATGCGTGTCAGTTATGGTTTCATCTGCTTTTTCTTTCAGGTCAGTGGTTTAAAATTTCCAAGCTAGGGAAAGCCAGACAATTAGCATTTTCCAAAGGTGCAAAATGACCAACTAATTGAGAATAGCAATTACAGTAATCTATATTAAGTGGATGTAAACCCGATTCATGAAATTTGAGCTGGGCACATAGATCTGCAGTGTTTTCTTAGCTCTCTTCATAGTACTTAGTCCTGTGGCTTTCTCCTGCTCTGTTCTAATGTTATCCGCATGATCACTTCTGACACTCTCTCCTGAGATAAAACCAGCCTGAATTTTGTGTCAGCATGGGGGCTATAAATAGATTAGCAGAGTGCTGGTCTATTCACAGCACAGCTCTGCAAGTCTCTGCCTTTGTGTGGGGGGGTGTGCCTTTCCTCCAATCAGCTGTCTCTCAGTGTAATCCAAGACTACACTGCTATTGCCGAGTGTGGAAAAGAAAATTCTAACACTTTCTAAACAGTATATAAAGCTGAAGACAGCAGATATACATGTAAACCCTAGTGAGTAAATTCCTCACATTTTTGTTAATCTTTTATTATCTTTTCATTAGAGCTGCACGATTCTGGCCAAAATGAGAATCACGATTTTTTTTGCTTAGAATAAAGATCACGATTCTCATGGCATAACGACATCTTGCATATACCAAAAAAATGGGCTAACAGCACTGTTTATTTAATTTTTTTGGAAAGTGTAATTTTAAAAAAAAAATTGCGATTGAAAGACCACTGTGCAAATACCGTGTGACATAAAATATTGCAACAACCGCCATCTTATTCTCTAGGGTCTCTGCTAAAAAATATATATATATATATATATATATAATGTTTGGGGATTCTAAGTCATTTTTCTAGCAAAAAATACTGGATTTTTATTTGTAAGCAGCAAATTAGAAAAGATTTAGTCTTTAAATGGTTAAACCAAACATCTTCTATATACAGAAGTTCATTCCTTTGAAGTAATTACATTGTATCTTTCTAGCATCTTTTATCAACAGTGACTTCAGAACTTGGCTCTCTACCCAAAGACTCAAGTCGCTCTGACTTAGAAAAAACTTCAGGCGACTTGCATTGACTTTTATTACAGTTAAGTCGCGCTGAGTCGCCCCGCAAGTCGGACTCCGTTAACTGCACTGCGATTTTATTACAATTAATTGTGCAGCTCTGTTTCATGTGACAACACTGAAGAAATGACACTTTGCTACAATGTAAAGTAGTGAGTGTACAGCTTGTACAAGGCTCCATGCACACTGGATGCTATCTGGGCGTCGGGCAGGAGACGCTGCTTAGAAAAAGTTTTTTTGCAGCGTTTTGTAAGCAGCCTTTATCGGCGTCAGCGTTTTTGGACTTTTTTTTTTTTTTTTTACTTCTTTGGATTCCATTGACTGCAAAAAAAGGCCGGACGTTAATCTGCGTTTATCAGTGTTTAGCATTTTTTTTGTGTGGTCAGAACGACTTTTGAACGCCAATTCAGGGTGTTCAGATAACAGCCCAAAAACGCCACTGCTGTTAAACGACAATTAACGTCCATGTGTTCATGGACACATAGGATAACATAAAGTGGCGTTTTTGGGCTCCTTTCCCTAAGTGAAAATGTCCAAATTTGGTCCAATTAGCCATTTTCCCTGTTATCGCTTTAACACTTTCATACTGGTCACTGGATGTTTAACATGGCACCTCATGGCAAATAACTCTGAGGATTTAAAAAAAAAAAATGTTTGCTCTACATAAAGATGGTCTAGGGCTAGGCTATAAGAAGACAGCCAAGACCCTAAAACTGAGCTGCAGCACGGTGGCCAAGACCATACAGCGGTTTAACAGGACAGGTTCCACTCAGAACAGGCCACGCCATGGTTGACCAAAGAAGCTGACTGCACGTGCTCAGCATCATATCCAGAGGTTGTCTTTGGGAAATAGACATATGAGTGCTACCAGCATTGCTGCAGAGGTTGAAGGGGTGGGGGGGTCAGCCTGTCAGGGCTCAGACCATACGCCGCACACTGCATCAAATTGGTCTGCATGGCTGTCGTCCCAGAAGGAAGTCTCTTCTAAAGATGATGCACAAGAAATCTTCAGAAAACTGTTTGCAAGCTAAGCAGACTAAGGACATAGATTACTGGAACTGTCCTGTGGTCTGAGGAGACCAAAATAAATTCAATTTGGTTCAGTTAGTGTCAAGCGTGTGGCAGCAACCAGGTGAGGAGTACAAAGACAAGTGTGTCTTGCCTACAGTCAAGCATGGTGGTGGGAGTGTCATAGTCTGGGGCTGCATGAGTGCTGCTGGCACTGGGGAGCTACAGTTCATTGAGGGAACCATGAATGCCAACATGTACTGTGACATACTGAAGCAGAGTATGGTCCCCTCCCTTTGGAGACGGGGCTGCAGGGCAGTATGCCAACATAATGATCCCAAACACGCCTCCAAGACGACCACTGCCTTGCTAAAGAAGCTGAGGGTAAAGATGATGGACTGGCCAAGCATGTCTCCAGACCTAAACCCTATTGAGCATCTGTGGGGCAGCCTCTAATGGAAGGTAGGGGAGCGTGGGGTCTCTAACATCCTCCAGCTCCCTGATGTTGTCATGGAGGAGTGGAAGAGGACTCCTGTGGCAACCTGTGAAGCTCTGGTGAACTCCATGCCCAAGAGGGTTAAGGCAGTGCTGGAAAATTAATGGTGGCCACACAAAATAGACACTTTGTGCCCACTTAGGGGTGTACTCACTTTTGTTGCCAGTGGTTTAGACATTAATGGCGCTGTGTTGTTATTTTGAGGGGACACCAAATTGACACTGTTATACAAGCTGTACAGTCACTACTTTACATTGTAGCAAAGTGTCATTTCTTCAGTGTTGTCACATGAAAAGATAGAATAATAATATTTAAAAAATGTGAGGGGTGTACTCACTTTTGTGAGATAATGTACATAGGGAGATTTGTTTCATCCCTGTGTATTATCTGAGGCTGTTCACTTCACTGGGTATATGTGAGGGTTTACATCCACTTTAACATTCATCACCCCTGTTTCCTGAAACATATTCTCGATGCAATTTTTCTTTCTCTATCAACTTCATTCCTCTGAGCATGATCAAATTATTCTCAGTAGATTTTCTTACATATTTTGTTTTACGTCTTACAAACTTCTGTGCTTGTCACTAAACCAACATCATAAAAACTATCAATAAATGCTGTATTAAATGCTGTTCATACTTGTTCCTATAACATCTGAGCAGCCCATGTGACTATAGACTCACACGTGGGTGTGTACACAGTGGTAAATGACAGCCCATTCCCTCCCTCCTCCATGCCCATTAAACCACTAAACACAAGGGGTGTGGGATATTGCATGTAGATTAATGGAGGCTTCATCTCCCTCTTATTCTAAGACACAGGCTGGTGGGCGTGACAGTTTGTGACTGTCAGAAATCCACTCACATCATGTTATTGCAAAAATTATAAAGATTTGATTCAAAATATATATTTATTTTGTATGACAATTTAACCATTTTCCAACCGTGCTATAGCCGAATGGCAGTTACGACACGCCCGGCTAGTTCTGGGACGCCATCATATGACAGCGTCCCGTGATCACACACTGCTCATCACAGATTAAGGTAAAGTGCCAATCAGCGGCTCTTTACCACATGATCTGCTGTGTCCAATCACAGCTGATCACGGTTGTAAACAGAAGCCAGTTATCAGCATTACTTTTCCTCATGCTGACAGCATGAATAGAAGAGAACCAATAACTGGCTTCTCTAAAAGGGATAGTTTCCTGATTATCAGTGCAGTCCCAACAGTGCCCACTAGTGCTGCCAATCTGTGCCCATTTGCACATATCATTGAAGGAGAAAAATTATCGGTGTGCAAAATTTTTATTTTTATTTTTTTCAATATTTTCGGTCTTTGTTTAGCAAAAAAAAAAAAAAAAAAACAGTGGTGATGAATTATTAAAAGAAAGCTCATTGTATAAAAAAAAAAGATGAACATTTTGTTTGGGTACAGTTTTGCATGACCACGATTGTCATTCAAAGTGCAACAGCGCTGAAAATTGGACTGGGCCTGAAAGGGGTAAAAGTGCCCAGTAGGCAAGGGGTTAAACCAGTTTATTGATGTAATTATTTATTTTTACTCTATATCCCAAAGGCTGATTTTTTTTAAATTTTTTTTTTTAAAGCGGAGTTCCACCCTAAAGTGGAACTTCCGCTGGTTGGATTCCTCCCCCCCTCAGGTGTCACATTTGGCACCTTTTCGGGGGGAGCGGGAAGAGGACACTTGTCTTTAGACAGGTGTCCTTTTCCACACATCCGGGAGCTCTGGCTGGCGGCCGCGGCTGCTGACGTCAGCAGCCCGGCTCTCTCCTCCCTGCTCGCTCTGCTTCTGGCCGCAGTAGCAGAGCGCGGCAGAGCCTCGCACATGTGCTGTAAGGTGCCCGGCGTGAAGCTGTACTGCTTACACTTCCGGGTTCCCTAACCCGCGATGGTGGCGGCTGCACCCGTCCCCTGATCCGAAGATCGGTGGTGGGTGCAGACATCGCTGGACTCCAGGACAGGTAAGTTTCCTAATATTAAAAGTCAGCAGCTACTGTATGTGTAGCTGCTGACTTTTTTTTTTTTTTTTCCCCCTCGGACCTCCGCTTTAAACATGTGACCAACAGCAGAGGACTAGAAGCTCCTCCTGCTTGTGTGTCCCTGCAGGGAAAGATCTGGGTCATGTGACAGCTGTATATCAATCAGGAAAAAGGTACTTAAATATTTTTAAATTAAAATAATTACAGTGCCATCATCTGCATACAGGAAGAGAAGTACATTTAAACAGATTGCGTTTAGTATCACTTTAAGAATGGTTTCATACTACTTAGTTCACCTAGGTTCATGTAACATAAAATCTTTGTGTCTGAAATAAGTGATCACCTTCTAGTTGTCATTGATCACCTATACCAGAGATATGCAATTAGCGGACCTCCAGCTGTTGCAGAACTACAAGTCCCATGAGGCATAGCAAGACTCTGACAGCCACAAGCATGACACCCAAAGGCAGAAGCATGATGGGACTTGTAGTTTTGCAACATCTGGAGGTCTGTTAATTGCATATTCCTGACCTATACTGTACACCTGGCTGTAGTGTTTTTTGCTAAGTTTCTGCTCAGACAACAATGATCTAGCAGCTAGTGTTCACGTTATCTCAGGAGTATTCATTCTAGTGCTAATTATTTTGCTGCTTGGACGCTGTGGATTTGTCACTTAAAATTCCAAAAGGGCATTAAAAGAAGCTAGTCCTTAGACCCCTTTCACACCTGGGCCGCCGAGCGCCAGCGGTAAAGCGCCGCTAGTTTAGCAAAACTTTATGGCTGTTATAACGGCGCTTTGGTGCCGCTATTCAGTTGGCAGCAGGGAGCTTTTAACCCCCTAAGAAGGGGTTAAGTGCTGGCACGCGGCATTTCCAAAGTGGTGTTAAGCTGCTTCAGAAGCCCTGCTCATTCATTTCAATGGGCAGGGGCGGTGGAGGAGGGGTGTACACCCCTCCCACACAGCCCCTAAGATGCTGCTTGCAGGACTTTTTTTCCCATCCTGCAAGCGCACTACCCCGGGGGGGGGGGGAGTTTCCCAGACGCTTTACAAGCGCTGTTTTTAGTGGTAAAGCCCCTGGAAAATGTTCTGGTGTGAAAGGGGTCTTAAAGTGATTGTGAAGGTTAGTGGTTTTTTTTTTAAACCACTTCAGCCCCGGAAGGATTTACCCCTTTCCTGACCAGAGCACTTTTTGCGATAAGCCGCTTTAACTGACAAATGCGCGGTCGTACGACGTTTTACCCTAGCAAAATTGACATCCTTCCTTTTTTTTTTTTTTTTTTTCTGTCACAAATAGTGCTTTCTTTTGGTGCTATTTGATCACCTCTGTGGTTATTTTATTTTTTGCGTTAGAAACAAAGAGCGACAATTTTGAAGAAAAAAACATTTTTTTTACCCTTTCCTATAATACACATATATATATATATATATATATATATATATATATATATATATATATATTTAAAAAAAAATGTATTCCTCAGTTTTAGCCAATATGTATTCTACATATCTTTTGGTAAAAAAAATGGCAATAGGTGTATATTAATTTAAACTGGGAATATATTTATAGCATTTTTTTTATTTACTAGTAATGGCGGTGATCTGCGTTGGGGGAGTGTAGTGACTGGGTATGGAAAGAGATTGCTGTTCCGGATTACTTGGAACGGCAGATCCTTTTCCACCTCCCTGTCAGAACGAAGATCTGTTTGTTTACATGAACAGATCCCCGTTCTGGCTATGTGAGGAGCGATGGCGTGTGGCCGGCAGACATCGGCCACACGCATCAGCTCCAGAGACGTGCAGCGGGCGCATGCGCCCCCTACAGGTTCTTAAAGCGCCGCTGTGTAGCTACGGTGATTTGAGCAATAGAGCCGTCCTGCCACTGTCAAACAATAACAATAATAACAAACCTGTTATGCTTACCTGATCTGTGCATGGGTTTTGCACAGAGTGGCCCGATCATCCTTTTCTGGGGTCCCCCAGGCAGAGCACCTGGCTCCTCCTCTTCTCGAGTGCCCCCACGGATAGTCGCTTTCCCTGGGGGCACCCGTGCGGGCGTGCTCCCGAGTCCTGTGTTGCGTCCTTTGACACAGACAGCAGGACTCGGTCCCGTCTCTTGTGTCACTGGATTTGATTGACAGCAGCGGGAGCCAATGGCTCCTGCTGCTGCTGTCAATCTGTCCAATGAGGAGCCAAGACAGTGGCTGGAGCTGCTGGGCTTGTTTTAGTCTCTGGAACAATCGGGTTCAGGTAAGAGAAAGGGTGGGCTGCTGCAGCACAGAAGATTTTTCACCTTAATGCATTAAGGTGAAAAACCTTGAGACGTTACAACTCATTTTAAAGTGTATGTAAATCCTCACATATATCCAGTGAAGTGAACAGCCTCAGATGATAAACAGAGCTCTCTGCTAACTTATTTATAGCAACCTCCCTGACACAAAATTTCAGGCTGATTTTTATCTCGTGTCAGAGAACTTGTCAGAAGTTATCATGCTGATAACAGAGGAACAAAGCAGGAGAAGTCCACGGGATTTAGGGCTTTGAAGAGAGATAAGAAAACACTGCAGATATATGTGCCCAGCTCAAATTTCATGATTCAGGTTTACATCCACTTTAAGTCTAATGTAGCATCTGAGACATGTCATGTCATTACCCAAGAAACTTTTTTAGATGCTTCTTTAAATTCTTATAGGTGGGTTTCAGTACTGTTGTCTGTGATCATATCATCTGAGGGCCAGAAGCTTTAAAGCAAACTGGCAGCCACAGAAAATAAAATGCACTTAAAGTGGTAGTAAACTTTGTACTTCCACTTGTACCTACAGTAATCCTATAATAAGGCTTACCTGTAGGTTCTGCAAATTTATATTCTGAGTGCATTCAGTCAATGAGCTCATCGACGGATTCCCTCTGAAGGTCCCGATCACAGTGCCGAACCTTCAGAGCCCGTGTCGGAATTGCCGTGGAAGTGACGTCATCGCTGCTCTGGCCAATCGCCTAGCCAGAGCTCGCAAACCCGTGAAGACAGACGGGGAACGTTGGCCCTCTCAGCGGTAACTTGACAGCACTGGAGGGCTTTGTTCCAAGGTGAGTATTTCATAATGTGCTAATGCGATGCATACTAGCTAGGGTTGCACCGATACTTGTGTTGGTGCCGTTACCAAGCATTTGCCCGAGAACTTGTACTGGGGCAAATGCTCCGATGCTTAATCCAATACCTGGACAGTCAGGGGTGATCAGTGTGGCACTGGGGGAGAGTTACAATCACCAATCTCCCTGTATACAGTTGTGCTCATAAGTTTACATACCCTGGCAGAATTTATGATTTCTTGGCCATTTTTTCAGAGAATATGAATGATAACAAACTTTTCTTTCACTCATGGTTAGTGTTTGGCTGGAGCCATTTATTATCAATCAACTGTGTTTACTCTTTTTAAATCAGAAGGACAACAGAAACTGCCTAAATGACCCTGATCAAAAGTTTACATACCCCAGTTCTTAATACCGTGTATTGCCCCCTTTAACATCAATGACCGCTTGAAGTCTTTTGTGGTATTTGTGGATGAGGCTCTTTATCTTCTCAGATGGTAAAGCTGACCATGCTTCTTGGCAAAAAGCCTCCGGTTCCTGAAAATTCTTGGGCAGTCTTGCATGAACTGCACGTATGAGATCTCCCCAGAGTGGCTCAATGATATTGAGGTCAGGAGACTGAGATGGCCACTGCAGAACCTTCACTTTATTCTGCTGTAGCCAATGACAGGTCGACTTGGACATTACAACATGACAATGATCCAAAACACAAGGCCAAGTACATCCCATGGGCAGCTTCCTAGCTGATGAATGCAAAGGTTCCTCCAGTATTTTTTGATAACATACTGCAGTCATCTTGCCAACAATTTTTACCAAATTTCCTGTGCCTTTTGTAGCTCACACATCACCAAAACATCAGCGATCCACCTCCGTGTTTCACAGGCCTTGTTGACTTCTCTCCAAATGTAGCGTTTATGGTTGTGGCCAAAAAGCTCAATTTTTGGTCCCATCACTCCAAATGACTTTGGGCCAGAAGGTTTGAGGCTTGTCTCTCTGTTTGGTGTATGGTAAGCCGGATACTTTGTGGCATTTGTGTAGTAATGGCTTTCTTCTGGCGACTCGACCATGCTGCCTCCTTATTGTGCATCTTAAAACAGCCACACTACATGCTTTCAGAGAGTCCTGTATTTCACCTGAAGTTATTTGGGGTTTTTCTTTGCATCCCGAACATTTTTCCTGGCAGTTGTGGCTGAAATTTTTAGTTAGTCTACCTGACCGTCGTTTGGTTTCAACAGAACCCCTCATTTTCCACTTCTTGATTAGAGATTGAACACTGCTGATTGGCATTTTCAATTCCTTGGATATCTTTTTATATCCCTTTTCTGGTTTTATACAGTTCAACTACCTTTTCCCAAAGATCCTTTGATCTATTGCTTTCCTTGTGACTCAGAATCCAGAAACATTAGTGCAGCATTGGATGAAGGATGCAAGGGTCTGTCAGGAGTCCAGAAACTCATTGACTATATATATATATATATATATATATATATATATATATATATATATACACACACACTACAAGCAAACGGATAACAGGTGGGGATGGTTACCTTTAATAGCCATTCAAACCCATTTGTGTCAACTTGTGTGCATGTTATGAGGCCAAAATCACCAGGGTATGTAAACTTTTGATCCGGGTCATTTGGGTAGTTTCTGTTGTCATTATGATTTAAAACGAGTAAACACAGTTGCTTGATCCAGCCAAACAGTAACCATAAGTGAAAGAAATGTTTATCATTCATATTCTCTGAAAAATGGCCAAGAAATCATAAATTCTGCCAGGGTATGTAAACTTAAGAGCACAACTGTACATGTCAATAAAGCAGCTTACAGACGCTTCTCCTCCTTTCCCTCCCTCGGCTTTCAGCTGCTTTAATGAAATATATACAGGGAGATCGGTGATTGTAACTCTCCCCCCAGCGCCGCACCAATCACCACCTATTCCCCCCGCACCTCCTCCAGTCCCCCTCCGTGCTCCTCTGCCCCCTCTGTCCTCAATCTGTCAGGATGGAAAGTGGAGGAAGGAGCCGGTAAATGCCGGGA
Organism: Glandirana rugosa; assembly: GCA_018402905.1. NCBI lineage: Eukaryota > Metazoa > Chordata > Amphibia > Anura > Ranidae > Glandirana > Glandirana rugosa. The sequence goes on along the minus strand of BLSH010158756.1, from coordinate 1,639,086 downwards.
CTGTGGAATCTGTGTCCTCTGTCAATTTCCCTGTCTCAAAAGGGAGATGTCAGGGGTTAAGACCCCTGATATCTCACCAAAGTCACCCCCCAACAGGGCTGATAAACAAAATTGTAAAATTTGAAAAGGTTAAATTGTAAAAATAATAAATAAAATAAAAACGCACTGCCACCGTCCACCCCCCCAAAAAAATGAAAGCACCGTAAAAACATTTTTTTTTAAGTAATAATAATAAAAAAAAATTGTAAAAAATAAAATGGTGAAAAAAAAAATAAAACTGCTGACCGTCCACGTGGTTTTTTTTTTTTGGTTTTTTTTCACCTCGGTGGTGTACAACCGCTTTAAAATCATTGCAGCTTATTTTGTCAATAGCTTGCTCATTAGAGTAGGTCAGGGAACTGTCACACTGCTAAGGATTTCCTTGTGCTCATAATTTGTATGCTAAGCCCCTCCCCCCTAATGCTTATATGCTGTATGATTAGCCCTGCCCCCTCATGTTCTCTTATTCTGTATGTCTAGGCCCCCCTCTCACTTGCTCTCATGAACGGTTTGGGATCTGATCTCCTCACCCTTCAGTGCTCTCATATTCTGTATCATATCCTATGTTGAATGAAAACGTCTGCGTTTTAGGAAATTTGTTTTAAGTGCATGCATGAGTAAACGCAATGCCAGGAAGCATTGACCTTTTTAGAATACAGCATTGTACAGCCATTCACTTGTACGACAGGCTGTACGCAGCACCTGTGGCTCCCCAGGTGTGGGAAGATATCTCTTAAAGGAGTTGTAAAGGCAGAAGGTTTTTTTTTATCTTAATGCATTCTATGCATTAAGCAGTGGCTTATTTTTGTGCTACTTTTTTTCATGGTGAAAATCCCTTCATGGGCAAGTCTTCTGTTGAACTTTTAGTTTAGTGTTTAACCACTTTAAGACCAAGCCTCTTTTTGGAGTTCGGGGGTTATGAGTTAAAATCAGTTTTTTTTGCTATAAAATTACTTAGAAAAAAATATATATAATGTTATGGGTTCTAACACCCCAGAGAATAAAATGATGGCCATTGCAAAACTTTGTTACTCCGTATTTGCGCAGCAGTCTTACAAGCGTGATTTTTTTTTTTTTTTTAATTCAGTTTTTTGAGTTAAAAAATAAGACAACAGTAAAGTTAGGGCATTTTTTTCCATATTATGAAAGATAATGTTACGCCGAGTTAAATGATACTCAACATGTCATTTTTCAAAATTGCGTCTGCTCGCGGAATGGTGGCAAACTTTGCAACATAAAAATCTCCATTGGTGACGTTTAAAAAAATTCTACAGGTTAGCAGTTTTGAGTCACAGAGCAAGTCTGGTGCTAGAATTATTGCCCTCGCTCCAACGATCGCGGCGATACCTCACGTGTGGTTTGCACACCATTTTCATATGTGGGCGGGACTTGCGTATGCGTTTGTTTCTGCGCGCGAGCTCGCAAAGACGGTGCACATTAAATTATTTATTTTAATTTTTTATTTTTACGCTGTTCCTTTTTTTTAAAAAAAATTCAGATCACTTTCATTCCTATTTCTTGTAATAGAAAAAAAGCATGCCAAGTCCTCCTAAATATGAGATCTGGGGTCAAAAAGACCTCATATTTACACTTAAATGCAAAAAAAAAAAAAAATTTGAAAAAAATCACAGTCCAAAAAAAAAGAAAAAAGTCCCCTTTAAGAGCATTGGGCGTAAGTGACTTGTGACGTCGCTACCGCCCAGCCAAGTTATGGAGCCGGGTGAACGGCTTCAGACGCTCACTCGGCTCGTGGACACTGGGGGGGCCCGATCATCTCCGCCGCTGCCGGTGGGTCCGGCAAGCGGCGGAGATGACCAGAAAGCGGCGGGGGGGCACCTCTCCCGCCGCTGATAAAAGTGATCTTGCTGCGAATCTGCCGCTAAGGCACTTTTATCAGACGCGGAATCGCCTGTTAAAAAAAATAGATACCGGGTAAGATGGATACCGGTAGATAACAGTATTCCACTTCAAACTGACGCCGTATTATGACGGCGGGCGGTCTTGAAATGGCTAAAGTGGTTATCAACTCATGCCAACCATTTTAAACTACAGGTAAGCCTACAGTAAGGCTTACCTGTAGGTCCCGGGAATATGTCCTTAAACCTGCATGGTTTATTAGATATTCCCTGCATCAGCATGTGCCAATGTCATCAGGACATGCACACTGAAGAGTCGGCAACCGGGGCAGCCACAGGTGCCGTTTCTTTTGTTGACGTGCTGTAAATGATGGCCATTCGTGCGCATGCACGGGAGTGACGTCAGCACGGCTCCGCGCTGTTATTGGACGAAGCCGCAGACCCGGAAGAAGCATGTCGCCACTCACAGCGGTGTGCCAAGACCGCTGCAACAGCTTAGTTCCAAGGTAAGTATTTCATAATGAGCTTGTGTTTTTTTGTTTTCCTTATAGATTATTTGGT
>BLSH010158756.1:1543784-1555929 GCA_018402905.1 Glandirana rugosa | reverse complement strand
AGTAACCATGAGATAAAACAAAGTTCAGGAATATTCCTTTATCCCACTGTTTTCCAAAGCTATGTACACTACAAACTGTATGATTGAATTGGTTCTGATATCACTGTTTTTTTACTAATCTGACAGCTTATTATTCTAAATAAGAAACCTTCATTTTGTTTGCAAATATTAAAGATTCTAACTACTAGCAAGAATAAGTCACTATATTTAAAGAGCGCCTGTCATTTCAGATCCATCATGGCAGCGCCTGTTAGTGGGCATCCACTCACCTGCTGTTGCCATGTCCCTCACCTTGTTGTGTCACTGCCACATCACCAGCCATCATATTAAAGTGAATGGGACTGTCAGTGAGTCAACAGCGGGTCAGAGGAGGAGCCACTGTGAGACAGATGACAGTTGCTCTTTAAAAATTATGATTTAAATCAAGCCTTTTTACTAATGATTTAAATCAACTTGATTTAAATCAAATCCTGCCTCCCATATTTGTCACAAGCCTCATTAAGTCTCCCTGATAACATTTAAAAAGTAAATTTTTTTTTTTCTAAAAAAAAACAAAACAATCTTCAGTTTTTGTGCAGGGGCATTTCAATCTGCAGAATTGCCCATATGATGGTCATGGTAGCTTTTAGCATGTAGGTACAAATTACCTGCAGATGGTTTGAACTGTGTTTTAAAAATATTAAGTCGAAACTTTAATTATAAATCCAGAAAAACAAGCCTCTCTTTACTGACCACATAGATAAAATAATTATAAAAATATTCTTTCTCCCCTCGTCTTTCAGGACAGCACCCGGAGAGCGCAGCTCCACCCACTTCCTAGGAAACACTGTAGTCAAGACTTTAAAGTCCGCCCTCTTCCACCATTGCCTCAGTTGTAGGGTTTCCTCCAGCCATGGTTTAAGTGCTGCGGGAGACCAAAGGTGGGCTGCGCTCTCTCCGGGTGGAGGGGGTTGGTAGGCTTACCAGGTGCGGTTTGTCGGCGAAGGCTGACCCAGCACGCCCCCTGATGGGTGGAGGGGGTGGCTCCGGTGTCCTCCCTTTCAAGCCCGGCGAGGACAGAGGCTGGTGGGGGTCCCACTCTATCAGACCAGGCGATGCTGGGGGTCCCAGGGACATCGGCTGGATAAAGAGCAGTGGCAACATCCGCAGCATGGGAGCCCTGTGGCTTCTCCAGCGTTCTTTTACGGAGGACGGACGATGTAATTTCCCGTGGGGAGGGACTTCCGCCGGTGCATGCGGCTTCCGGTTCCGGCCGATGGAACACAGGGGGAGGAGGGTGGACCTTTGGCCGGTGCACTTCTGGTCCCGCAACGGCGGGAAATCGGAGCAAATTCAAAATAAAAGGAGCTTGAACGGATGTCCGCTGTGCACTCTGCATTATGGAGACAGAAGGTTCAGCGCCAGTGGCAGGAGCCACAAGCACCGGCCAGGCCCAGTTAGGAGAGGCAGAGGCCTCAAAAGATTACATATGGACAATGTTGTTCCCTCCCTGTCTCTCATGGGGGGGAGGGGTTGTTGGTGGGGAGCCTGCACCACTACCCTCAGTGGTGGTTCTGGGGGGGGATGTGGTAAGGCAGTGAAACTGTGGGGTTATTGTCACTGTTAAAATTGATGTAGGTCTGCTAGCCTGCAGACCAGATCATATTTTCTTGATGCTTGTGTTTGGTATTGCTGGTTTTCATACTAAAAGTAAAGAAAAGTTAAAGCATGTCCCTCCTTTTCCCAAAAAGAAATGTGGTTCGTGTAAATTTGCACTTAGGGATTCTTGGACCAAACCATGGTGCAAGGCCTGTATAACAGAATTGGTGAGGGAGGAGGCAGCAGAACCTCCTACTCAGCCTAGGGAGATGCTGCCATGCTTTAGGAAGGAATTGGAAGACACATTTCAATCCTTCTGTTCCTATTTGGACAAGCGTCCGGTGCCTCAGCAGCCCAGAGGTAGCTCACCGTCCAGTTCCCATGCATCCACTGTTTAATGATTCAAACGAAGAGGAGGGAGGTAGCGCTTCCTCAAAATCAGAGGAGGAGGAAAAACAGGGAGCTACCTCCCGTTACAAATAGACTTTGGACGAAGTGGATGAGTTATTAAGGTCATCCATACTACTCTAAAAATTGAGGACAAGGCCCAACTATCCCTTCATGACAAGATGTATGAAGGGATGGATGAGGTAAAACGCAGAGTATTCCTGGTACATAAGGTGCTGACATAAACTGTCAAAAGAGAATGGAAGGACCCAGAGAGGGCACCCTTTTTCTCTAGATTTCATAAAAGGAGATTTCCTTTTGATGAGGATGTCGCACACATTTGGACTAAAAGGCCCAAACTGGATGCAGCATTCTCACAAGTGTCACGTAACACTGACCTAGCCTTCGAAGACATGGGGGTCCTGAAAGACCCCATGGATAAATAGGCAGATTCATTACTGAAAAAAGCTTGGGATTCGACTCTTAATCTCAAACCAGCAATGGCATCGACAGTAGTAGCCAGAAACCTGGATCATTGGTTAGAGCGGCTAGAAGGTCAAGTGAAGGCAGGTACCTCCCGTAAGGATTTGGTAGACACTCTGCCAGCATTGAAGAAAGTGGTGGGTTATCTAGCAGACACTTCGGCAGAATCCATAAGGATGACCTCAAGGTTCTCCGCGTTAATTCAGCAAGAAGGGTTTTATGGGTAAAGACTTGGACGCATGATTCAGCCTCCAAAACAAAGCTCTGTGGTCTTCCCTTTGAAGGGGATCTAGTGTTTGGCCCAAACCTTGAAGCTTTGCTGGATAGAACAGCAGACAGGAAAAAAGCTTTCCTGACAAAGAAAAGATCGGGCCCCAGACCAAGAAAAGGTTTCGTCCTTTTCAACAAACCCAAGACACCAAGGAGTCGGGACAAAAGAAGCCTTGGAGATCTCAGAGAGGATGGGGTAGAACAGGTGTGCTTTTTCGTTCCCCTGGTCAGCCAGAAAAGAGTCAGTGACCATCTCCCAACGGTGGGAGGGTGACTCCTCCAACAGTGGCAGACAGAGAAGACCAGTGCGTTTATTCTCAAAACTATTGCAAGAGGATATGCACTGGAATTCTCGGAACCCCCTCCATCCAGATTCTATGTGACACAAGTTCCCAAAGATCAGGAAAAATCCTTTGCAATGACGACACTGCTTGAGGAATTTCTACAACAAGTGATCATACCAGTGCCTTGAATAGAGGAGGGACGGGGTTGTTAGTCACACATTTTTCTGGTGAAGGAACCATCGGGGAAATTCCGATTTGATAAACTTGAAGATTCTGAACCGATCCATCCGATACAAGAAGTTTAGGATGGATACGATCTATTCGGTCAGAAAGCTTCTCACAGTGGGATGTTTTCTGGCCTCAATAGATCTCCGGGACATGTACCTGCATGTTCCCATAGCAACTACATCCCAAAAATACCTGAGGTTGGTGGTCAACATAAAGGGAGTGGTGTCACATTTTCAATTCAGAGCTCTCCCCTTTGGTCTGTCATCATCCGAGGATCTTCACAAAGATCATGGGGAAGGCTCTGGCCCCACACAGGCTAGAAGGGTTATCGATAGTACCATACTTAAGACGATCTCCTTCTATTCGCCAGATCCTGGTAGTCACTTGCCAGAGATTTAGTGACAACACAGACCCACCTGCAGAAGTTGGGGTGGCTTCTGAACAAGGACAAATCAAACTTGATACCCTCTCAAGTGTTTACTTTTCTGAGATATACCATCAATTCAGTGACGGGGAAGATTTTTCTCCCAGAAGAGAAAGTACTAAAAATCCAAGATTCGGTAAAGAAAGTACAGACAAATGTGTTTGTCACAGTTCGCTCTGCAATGTCTACGCTGGGGCTGCTCACAGCGTCCATTCCAGAGGTGCAGTAGGCATGCCTGCACTCGAAGGATCTCCAACAAACGATCCTGCATAAATGGGCGTATGGGGAGTCCTTAGAAAAGCTTATAAAAATTCCTCCTTCAGTGAAAAGGAAGCTCTGGTGGTGGAGAGTTCAGACGAACCTGGACAGGGGCTTGACCTGGACGTTTCCAACACAAAGGATCCTAACGACGGATGCAAGCTCCTGGGGATGGGGGGCGCATCTCGGAGACCAGGTAGCCCAGGGCTCTTGTACCAAAGAGGAATCAAGAAAATCCTCCAATTGAAGAGAGCCGAGGACAGTCTCTATGGGCCTTCAGGGGAATCCTCAAAGATCGACACGTCCAAATACTATTGGTCGATGCCACCACAGTGGCTTACATCACAAGACAAGGAGGCTAAAGAAACAAATGTCTTCTAAGTCTGGCTCAAGAGATTCTGTATTGGGCAGAGGCCAACATAGATTCTCTTACAGCAATTCATCTAAAGGGCACTCTGAATCAGCTGGCAGATTTTCTGAGCAGAGAGTGCAGGAATAGGAATGAAGCCTAAACAAGGAGGTCTTCCAAATGATAACGCAGAAATGGGGTGTACCCCAGGTAGATCTATTTGCGTCAAAAACAAAGGCAAAAGTACCAACATTCTTCTCCCTGAACAGGTGGGATCAAGCGGCAGGTCTAGATGCACTGGCTCAAAGCTGGTCCTTCCGCTTGTGCTATGAGTTTCCCCCAGTACAAATGATCCCTTTTGGTACTCAAGAAACTGCAGAAGGAGAATACAACCTTGATCCTGGTAGCTCTGTATTGGCCCAAGAGGGTCTGGTTTTCACTACTATGGAGATTGGCAGTAGAACCCCATTGGCTGCTACCAGTTCAGAGGGATCTACTGAATCAAGGGCCCCTTCATCATCCCAATGTGGGTCAGCTCAGACTAGCAGTTTGGTTACTGAGGAGCAGATCCTGAGAAGGAAGGGATTGTCAGACAGGTTGATTTCTACCTTGCTAGATAGCAGGAAGAAAGTTACAAAAGCAATATATTTAAAAATATGGAAGTGTTTTAACTCCTGGTGCAGTGAAAAGAATTGTGCCCCACAGGAGAAAATTTCAGTTCCAGAATTTTTACAGGACTGATTGGATAAAGGTCTGGCAGCCAGTACCTTTTAAAAGTTCAGGTAGCGGCCCTGTCAGTGTTCTTAGAGAGACGTCTATCTATGGATCCTTTATATGTTAGATTTTTCAAAGCACTGGCTGGGATGAGACTGGTGCCAGTTAAGTTATTCCCTAAATGGGACTTATCGGTGGTCCTACAAGGGTTGACTAAAAGTCTTTTTGAACCGCCGACGGAATCCACAGTTAAGTTGTGGTCCCTTAAGTGAACTCTGTTGGTAGCAGTCACCTCGGCATGGAGGGTCAGCGAGTTGCAGGCCTTATCTATTAGGGAACTATTCTTGACAATTTTTTCCAGATAGAATTGTTCTGAGGATGGATCTTGGATCCTGGGTTCTTGCCAAAGGTATCTTCGACCTTCCACAGGTCTCAGGAAATTATTCTACCAACCTTTTGTCCCTTCCCGAATGGCCCCAAAGAGGGGGAGTTTCATAGCCTTGATGTAAGATGGTGTTTATTAAAATATTTAGCGATAACTAAGGATTTCAGGAAATCCAATTCTTTTTTGTATTTTCGGGACACTGTAAAGGTTACGATGCCTCCAAAAGCACTATTGGGAGGTGGCTCGGAAAGGCTATCAGTGAGGCGTACAGAGTATCAGGAGTAGCCCCCCCCCCCTAGGGGGATAGTAGCTCATTCTACCCGAGCAGTGTCAACATCCTGGGCGGAGCGAGCTGGGGCCTCACCAGGAAGGATATGTAAAGTAGCCACATGGATGAGTTTTACCACCTTCACTCGTCATTATAGGATGGACCTGCTCTCAGCAGCAGAGCAATCATTTGGCAGGAAGGTCTTGCAGGCGGTGGTTCCACCCTAGAGTAAGTACTCTTTTATCATCTCCAGGTGCTGTCCTGAAAGATGAGGGGAGAAAACCTTAGACTTAATCGGTAACAGTATTTCTAAGAGTCTTTCAGGACAGCGCCGATGACCTTCCCTTGGGTTGTTTTGATAAATGTTATTAGCATGAGATTACTATGTTCGCTTATATTTTTCAGCATGGCTGGAGGTCCTCGATAACAACTGAGGCCATGGTGGAAGAGGGCGGACTTTAAAGGCTTGACTGCAGTGTTTCCTAGGAAGTGGGTGGAGCTGCACTCTCTCCAGGTGCTGTACTGAAAGACTCATAGAAATACCATTACCGGTAAGTCTAACTAATGTTTTTGGCCATAATTTATTATAATTTATCATCCAAGTGATCACGGTCATTCTAGATGTCAGGTTATCATCTATGTAATGAGTATGTATATAGGACCAGGTTCACACTGAAATGAATAATTTCAGATGTAGAACTGTTCCCCGAACCCCATGAAGAGGTTTGCATAATGTGGGGCAAACCTGGCTCCCATTGCCATACCTCTGATTTGTCTGTGATAGTCACCTGGAAATATTAAATACTTGTGGTTAAGAGAAAACTCAGCACAGTTCAAGATCAAGGCTGCCTGGGTATAGTAAATCTATGTATCATGCGCTATAAAGAACTGTAACACTTGAAGACCCAACTCCTGATGGATGGATGGATGGATGGATGGAAGACATCAAAGGACTCCCATCTGTATCCTGGTTGCCATTAATATTTGGATAAGATATCCAACATTTGTCTGCAGTCCTTGACATGAGGGACAGTTGTGCCACAAGATCTTCTAAATAGTAGTTGCTTTAACACCCTGCATCGCTGCTCAGACTGTTTATGGCTATTATAGGCCTACCTGGTGGGTTAACACAATCTCTCTAGATTTTTGGCATATGGTAAAAGTAAGAAGTTATTGGAAATGGCTTGAGAAGGAAATGTAATTCCTGTTTTGCCAATACCTTCATTTCACACACCTGATCCAAAAGATGCTTGAAGGCTTGTTTATATGATGGAATAGGATCTCCCTTCAATCTGTCATGTATACCTCCATCCTCTAAGAGCCTCCTAGCCTTAGCTAGGTATGCCACTCTATCCTTGATGACCACCTCCTTTGTCCACTTGTCTAATTATGATCTTAGAGTTAGATTTCAGGCTCTATGGTGTTTTCTTCTCATCAGGTGACATGCAATGTATTCTCCTCCTTAATCCTATCAGTTTTTTACAATACTCAGAGTACACAATTTTGTAAAAATTGGGTGTAAATTGGTTTCTTGCCCATTGAGGATGAAACATAAACTTGGGCTTGAAGGAAGTGTGGCTGGTTGGGCCCCTATTGGTTATGTTACATGGGAGATCTGTAAGAGCTCCATCTCCCGGGTACCCTCAATTCGCTAGTCCTCAAGGATATTAAGGGCTGCCAGATAGAGTTCATCGGTCTCTTAATACTGTATTTAACAGAATCTACCATTTCGTTATCACTACTCTTTTGCTTCATTATATAATATATTTTGAAAGTCAAATTCCTTACGAACGTATTCAGAACTATTGCTAACTCAGATTTATTAGGTGGATTTGGAGGGTTGAAATTCAGCTTAAAATCTTCCTCCGTGAGGGAGGAGCTGGGGAAGTTACAGATTTCATCCATTTGACCCCCAGGCTGATGACACCTATCCCATACATGTATCCCATGTAAAAATTTGAATTTTTTTTTTTTTTTTTTGCTAAAAAAGTTCTTAACACCCCAAACACATTTTTGAAATCAGAGATCCTGGAGATTAATATGGTGGTGTTCTGTTGCACAATATTTGTACAGCCATTCTAAAATGCAAAATTTCTGAAAAATATTTTAATGAACGTTAGTGCACACAAACATTATCCTACTCTGTTTTTGGTCAAATATAAGATGTTATGCAAATAGATACCTAACCTCTCATGTTTTAACATTGCACAAGACTGTGGAATGGCGATAAGCTACAATACCTAAAAAATAACCATGGGCATCTCTTAGCCTGAAATGGAGTGGTTGATGTGTGAGTTCAGGGCTGCTCCATCCCTTAACTATGCTTAACCAGAAAGAGATCTCCCATGGGATTTTGTTGCAGCCAAACAAAATGATGTACAAAAATATTGATAAAAGTAGATGTTTATTAGGCAAATCAATAAAATCTTTAGGTTAGATGTGAAATAACATACATAGCCTTCCTATAAAATAGGAACAAGATACATAAATGCACATACACGGTGGTTCAATCACCAATCTCCCACCTTCCTGTACATGAAGGAAAAAAGCATGTGGGTGCATATTGATTGCTGAATCCATGTAAATTCAATCATCAATCTTCCATCATGTTTTAGTAGTTAAACAACTTTCCTCAGGGCATATTGAGTGAAAGTGTTTGTATGGCAGATTATGCACTTAGTGTCATTGCACCTATTCTTGTAGGATTCCCATGCCAGAAAATGGCCCAGCCCCACATCCCTATGGAGGTCATAGTGAATGGTCAGGGAGGGGAGGGCCACCCGTTGCAACCAGCACCATCACAGGTCAGGGGTAGTTAAAAAGAAATATCTTGACCAAGGGACTGCCAGCAAGAGTGTTCATTAAGTTAGACTTGTGTACAAGACCTGGTGGGAGTAGTGTCCTGCCCCGAATGCTGAAGGAAAGCTTTAGAAAGCCTTTACAGGTTACCAGTTAAATATTACACAGAAGGTCTGGCGGTAGAATTGCTCTCGCTCCTACGTTTGTGGCGATACCTGATACGCATGGTGCGATCACTGTTTCCGTGTGTGCAAGACCTACATATGCGTTTGCTTGTGAGCAAGGGGGGGCAGGAGCAAACCAATTGTTTTTACATTTTATTATATGTAAAACTTTTTCTTACACCGTACCATTTTTAATATTTTTTTTTTAAATATTATTGCATTCACAGGGGGTGAACAATATCCATTGTGGAAGCATGGGCTGTGACCAGTGCTCTATATTAGACTCTTCTGCGCCCTGTGGAAGTGATCAGGCAGCTGTAGAGCCCTTCGGATCATGTCTACAGGAAAGCCCATTGTTGGCTGAAAATTTTGGTATCAGGATCATGGCTGAAGCTGTGGCCTCTGCACCGCCAAGGTTTTTCAAAGACCCGTCCAAGATGGGGAAAAGCATAAACGGACATCTTGGCCTCCAGCTAACTCCTGCAAGATTATTACACATGAAAGACTTACCTTTAACCTGGTGCAAATACAGATGGCTGATCCCCAGGGACAGCTCTCGCTTGTATTTTGATCTGTCTTCAGTCTGGTCTTGATCAGCATCTGGCCCCAGATACCCTTAAGGGACATGTTTCTGTCTTATTCGTTCTCCAAGAAAGCCCCTTTACTCACAATACCCAATCAAGACTTTTCTGTTTGGAGTTGCTCATATCAATCCAGTTTGACCTCCTGTGTGTCACCTTGGGATGTCAGCCTTGTGCTCTTTGTACTTCAGAAACCATTCTTTTCCCCTTTGAACAGATTTGAGATGTTCCCTTGGAAGACCTCATGTGTAAACTTGCTCCTATGGTGACCATCATGTCTGATAGGCACTTTTTCAGTTGGCAGCTCTAACTTCTTAAGAACTTTTTCTTCTTTAGCACAAGGGCAGTGTGATCCTCTACTTTCCACCTCACTAAGGACACTGTTTCTTCTCCCCTCTGTCCATCCCCAAAACATGCAATGGAAATTGCCCTACACTGCTTCCATGTGGTCAGGGCTGTCGGGGTCTACCTAGCAGCCATGGATTCTGTTAGCAAAACAGAGTCCCTTTTTATACTATCTGTAGGTCCTTTGTAGAAGGCACCCTGGTTCTCACTCCAGCATTGCCAGCAGAATCGGGCAACTTATTTCCAGGCCCCACACCCTTCCCTCTTTCCCCATCAGAGCTTGTTCCACCATCAGAGCTCGTTCCACCATCAGAGCTCGTTCCACCAGGGCTGTTTGTCTTTCTTGGGCTTTTCAGCATCAAACATTTCTGTATTGCAGATTTGCAAGGCCGTCACCTGATCTTCTGTTCTCATGTTCTCCAAGGTTTACCATGTAGATATTTAGGTCTCAGCTGATTTGAGCTTAGGCTTGTTGTGTTTTTTTTTTTGGCGCTTAAACACTTCAATACCAGGCACTTATCCCCCTTCCCACCCAGACCAATTTTCAGCTTTCAGCACTGTGGCATTTTGAATGACAGTTGCACAGTCATGCTACATTGCACCCAAACAGTTTTTATCATTTTTTTCCCCCCACAAATGGAGCTTTCTTTTGGTGGTATTTGATCACCTCTGGGGTTTTTATTTTTTCCGCTACAAATGAAACATGACCGAAAATTTTGAAAAAAAAAGTTTCTCATTGTTTCTGTCACAAAACTTTGTAAATAAGTACATTTTCTCCATCACTGACGGCACTGATGAGGCTACACTGATGGGCACTGATCAGGTGGCACTAATGGGCACTGATGATGAGACACATATATACAGCACTGATAGGCGGTACTGATAAGCATTCATAGGTGGCACTGATGGGCACTGATAGGCGACAATGATGGCAATTTTATGGGGGCATATCCTGGTGGTCCTGGGTGGCATCCAAGATGGGCACTGAGTGCCATTCCTGTTGGGCACTGTGGTCCCTGGTTGTGCTCTCTGGTGGTCAGGGTGGGCATTCCCTGGTGGTCCTGGGTAGGCTCCCTGGTGGTCTTGGGTGGCGATCCCGGGGTGGGGGGGTTGCACTGATAAATAGCACAGACCCCCCCCTTCAGGAGAGACACCGATCGGCTCTCGAGTAGAGGAAAAGCCGATACACGGCTCTTCCTGTTTACACTGTGACCGGACATGATTGGTCACGGCTGATCACGTGGTAAAGAGCTTCCGACAGAGGCCCTTTACCAAGATCATTAATGCGGTGTGTCAGACTGACACACCGCACCACCGATCGCCGAGGTGCGCGCCCCCGGGTTATCTGGCCGGACCTCATATGACGTTCGTCAGCATAACTGAACCACCGCCCATCATTTGTCTATAGACCAGGCAGGAAGTGGTTAAAGTGGATGTAACCCGATTCATGAAATTTGAGCTGGGAACATATATCTGCAGTGTTTTCTTATCTCTGTTCAAAGCATTAAGTCCTGTGGCTTTCTCCTGCTCAGTTATTCAGTTATCAGCATGATAACTTCTGGGCACTAAGGGCATCCCTAGCATGTTTTTGCCAGCAGTCACCTGAAGGTAGCTTGCATATAATCCATGGCCTATGAAAAATAGGCCTGTACCCTCTACTGTACTCTAAAATTAGGAATTTATAGGCAAGTTACAGTTACTATGAAATACAAAGGGAATTAAAGCTAAACTCCAGGCTCTCCAGGCTCTTTGTCACTGTAGTTTGTTTGGGCCAAATGGGTCCAAACAGACTAGTTTTTCTAAGTGATGCGGCTGCTGTGAGCACTAAATCATACTGTGTAACGTAAGTTGTATTCAGTCTCATGTTTGGCATCTGCTTGAGAGACTTCCCTTCTGCTGCTAGAACAAAATTGCTTTGGTCTGAGTGATTCTCAGTGATTCAGAGGAAGCCTTGTTTTTATTTTATCAGTTAATGCAAGGCTCCCTTAGATTGGCTGAGATGGGGAGGCGGGCGGATGGCATGCAAAGCTCAGTGTGTGTTCTACAGAAGAGAAGGTGGGTAGGTTTACTATATTCCTGAAAAAATAATAATGTCCAATCTGCAATAAAGAGCCAGTCTGCTCCCAAGGGGTTTTTTTTTTTTTTTTGCTTGCCTCGGTCAAAACAAGTTAATCCGTCACTGCCCCTAGCACAAGGTGTTTCCTGCTTGGCAATTGTTTTATTTAACCACTTCCATACAGGACACTTACACCCCCTTCCTTACCAGACCAATTTTCAGCTTTCAGCACTCTCACACTTTAAATGACAATTACTCAGTCATGGTACACAAAAAAAAGTTTTAAAAGCGATGAAAAAGCGAATATAACTTTTTTTATTTTTTGGGTCGTCACTAATATATGGTGGTTTTCTTTCGAGATAAACACTCTTTTTTTACTATTTTTAAAACAAACCCATGTCACATGGTACTGACTCATTAACAGTAAATTTCACACTCTCACGACTTTCGACTTTTAACCAGACCATTCCTTCCCCCACATTCACAGGACATACCTTCACCAATTTATTTTGTTAACGGTTCGTCCTTTGTGGAACACGATCCCCGTCACTGCCTAATTGAACAAAACTGGC
>BLSH010158756.1:1494117-1508550 GCA_018402905.1 Glandirana rugosa | reverse complement strand
CTTTTTTGACACAGCTTGGGGACGTCCCCACAAAGTCATGAAGAGCTGCGTCTGTCAGTGAACGTAGGAGAAAAAGGGATTTTATTAAAACTTACCGTAAAATCCTTTTCTCCGAGTTCACTGACAGACGCAGCACCCACCCCTCTGGGCTCTGTTTTAGTACGGCTTGTGTACAAACTGGAGAGCTCCTCTGTGAGGGGGGGTTTTAATGTAGGAAAAGAGGACGGCCCCCAGGGGAGGGGCCAGCTGATTTCTTTTCCCTGCCTAGTTAACTCCTGGTAGGACGAACATAAAACCCACAAAGTCATGAAGAGCTGCGTCTGTCAGTGAACGCGGAGAAAAGGATTTTACGGTAAGTTTTAATAAAATCCCTTTTTTCGTTTTTCTAAAATGCGGTGCTTGTAAACTGGTAGATTTCCTTATGACATGAGAGTTGTGTCTTAAAGCGGATTTCCACCCTAAAGTGGAACTTCCACTGGTTGGATTCCTCCCCCCCCCTCAGGTGTCACATTTGGCGCCTTTCGGGGGGGAGGGGGAAGAGGACGCCTGTCTTTAGACAGGTGTCCTTTTCCACACATCCGGGAGCTCTGGCCGGCGGCTGCTGACGTCTGCAGCCTGGCTCTCTCCTCCCTGCTCGCTCTGCTTCTGGCCGCCTGGCCAGTAGCAGAGCACGGCAGAGCCTCGCGCATGCGCAGTAAGGTGCCCGGCGTGAAGCTGTACTGCTTACACGTCCGGGTTCCCTTACCCACGATGGAGGCGGCTGCACCCGTCCCCCGATCCGAAGATCGGCGGCGGGTGCCGACATCGCTGGACTCCAGGACAGGTAAGTGTCCTAATATTAAAAGTCAGCAGCTACTGTATGTGTAGCTGCTGACTTTTAATTTTTTTTTTTTTTTGCCCTCGGACCTCTGCTTTAAGAACTAAACTTTACAACATCTCAAACCCAACTTTTACTGAAGATGTTTAAGGATTTTACCCCTTCACAGTATATTGCAGGTGGTTGAATACTTACCTGCACCCTACACCATAGCATTTCACTGTTAAGCTTTTGCTTGAAGGGAATATAGGCTGCACTTTGCATGTGTGTGCTGCAGCACTCATCTATTCATGTGGCTGGTATCATAGTCATGAAGTATCCAGTCATCATTGATGAAAGGACCCGACCATTGAAATGTATGAGGATGCAGAATGGTAGATGCAGGGTCTAATCAGGATTGGTTTCAAGTAAAGCCTATGTGGAGCTGGGCATTTAAGTCTCCTGGAGTTGTACGTCAGTTTTAGTGAAGATCTTTTTTTGGAAAGTAAGCAATAAACTTTCAACATACCACCATGACCATTCTAAAATGGAGAGACTATAGTATGACCATGACTGTCTAGAAAGGCCATCTGCCAGTGACGGTAGTAAACCCGTTCCCAAAAAAAAAAAAAAAAAATCCTGCAAGACAATAGCATAATATGTTAGTATGCATCACATACTAACATATTATGAAATACTTGCTTTAGAACGAGGCCCCCGATGCCCGAGTCGGTCAGCGCTAAGGATGCTGACATGTTTGTCCTCTTCTTTCTTCCGGGTACGCGGCTCCGGCGCTGTGAGTGGCCGGAGCTGCGTGACGTCACTCCCGCGCATGCGCACGAGAGCTCTTCGTTCCGGCAGCCAGCTCTGAGTTGCCGGACGCCTCGGCTGGATTATCAGAGCGCATGCACCGCTAATGTCAGCGGCTGCATGCAGGGCGAATATCTCCTAAACCATGCAGGTTTAGGAGATATTCTTTTTACCTACAGATAAGCCTTATTATAGGCTTACCTGTAGGTAAAAACCGCTTTGGGGGTTTACTACCGCTTTAAGGGCCAGTTTACACCACATGCAGTCCAGTGTGTTTTTTTTTTTTTCTGCATCAAAAACGATTGGAAAATGGGTTATATTGTTTCCAATGGCATAGTTCACACCAGTGCAGTCAGTTCCAGGGCCTTCTAGTTCCAGTACAGTCCAGTGCAAGCAAAATGCAATAGGTTCTACTTATTACTCTTACGTTCACTGACAGACGCAGCTCTTCTTATGACACATGGGGTTATGCTCATATCACTAGGAGTAGACTAGGCAAAAATAAAACAAAAGCATAGGTTGGCCCCTCCCACAGGGCCGTCCTCACCTTAGCATATAATCCCCCTGCTCTGCATAGCACATCAGTTTTTATTGCCTAGTGCAAGGAGTAGACCTGGTTCCCTATGGGATCTGCGGTCTCCTGAAGGTTTTTCTGATGAAGACTGCTATCAAGAAGCCGACTGGCGGTATAGGGGATATCTAGAATCCAAAAACTTTCCCCAGTCCGGCCAACGTCTATGCGAGCTACCCTTAGAGGGGGCACGCCGCATAGAGCCCGTTCCGTGCGGGCGGCCAGTGGCTAATCCCACTAGAGCCCAGTGACTGGTTCTGTTTCCTGTCCAGGGGCCTGGCCAGCAGCATGCCTCTCCGTGGGGAGGTAAGTCTGCTCCGGGTGGCTGCCTGCTGTGCCCGTCGGATCGGTGAGTAGACCCCTCTTCCATCTTAGGGCGTGGAGAGTGGGCACCTGGGCAGCTTCTAAGGTTGCCGGCCGGTAGGGGCCTATTAGTGGGAACGCATCTGGGGTGGTCGTCTCCCGTTCCCTCCACTCCCTCCCGCAGTACCGCACCCAGCACTGACCGTTCGGAGACTGCATTTGGCGGTTTGCCGCCATTCGGTGTGGGTCACCGTTCGTTCGTCCGCCGACCGTGCCATTTTGCCGTAAGCTCGGCTTGTGTTGATGGTAGCAGCCATTTGTTTGGTAGACCATGCAGTTTTCAGCCTGTCCTCTGGCGGCCCCCAGTGGTTTTTCTCGGTATTACAGGAAGTGATAAAAACAGCAGAAGCACTTCCATTTTTGCTTGGACAATCGTGGCTGACAGAGGGCGGTGCAGGCTCTTGAAGTGCAGTGGATTTTTGGCATTGCTCATTCCGGTCACAGTGCTGAGGCATTTAAAACAGCAAGTATAGCTGGCTCTCCCTGGGTGCTGGTAGCGGTGGGTGCAATCCTCCCGGGTCTCCCTGGCTGATTGGTGGGGTAGAGATGGTGGTCACACAGTGGGGGTGCCAGAAGTCTGGGATGTCAGAGGCCGTGAGTGCTATGGCAGGGGTACCTGCGGAGCAACAGTCCACCCCGGGAACCTTGGTGTCCTTGGAACAGCTGAGGGCGGTATTTGGGGAGTGCTTTCCCCGGGCGGGGGACCCGATTCCGGGGGGCCCCAAAAAACACCCGCCCCGTCATTCTTCGGGGGAGGATTCGTAACCAGAGCACACCTCGGTGGTCACGGGAACCCCCGTGGACCTGTCAGAGGGTGAACTGATACCCTCAGACGGCGAAGGTGATCAGGGGGCTCCATTTTCGCACGACAAAGCGATAGTGGCCGCTTTGATCACTGATATCCGCGACGCCATGCGACTTGACCAAGCAGGGGAGTCGCTTGAGTCCACATATATTTGTGGATTGCTTAAGCCCTCTAGGTACCCTAGGGCCTACCCTTATGATCAGGTGTTTGAACAGGCGGTGTTCAAGGAATGGCTACGGCCGCAAAATTTCTTTGCTTTACCCAAAAGCTTTGCTGTTCGCTACCCCTTTGAGGATAGCTTTACTAAGAGATGGGCTTCCCCAGCAGTGGACCCAACGGTGGCCCGTCTGAATAAGGCAACGACCATTCCCTTGGAGGGGTCTCCGTCTTTTAAAGAGGCGGCCGATCGCCGCACGAAAGCAGTGTCTAAGGCACTGTTCTTGTTGGCTGGGTCAGCCATGCGACCAGCTCTGGCGACTGCTATGGCGGCGCAATCTCTTCACGAGCATGTGCCACACTACACACCGGTTTAACTTGTGAGTGTGCACAGGCTGAGGTGCAACGTGCACAGCACTTTGAGGAAGGTCTCCGCTACATATGCGATGCGGCCTTGGAACTGCTTCCCATACTGTCAAAAATGTCTGTTTTTGCAATTGTTATCAGGCAGGTGCTGTGGCTCCTCTCTTG
Source organism: Glandirana rugosa (assembly GCA_018402905.1). Taxonomy (NCBI): domain Eukaryota; kingdom Metazoa; phylum Chordata; class Amphibia; order Anura; family Ranidae; genus Glandirana; species Glandirana rugosa. The sequence goes on along the minus strand of BLSH010158756.1, from coordinate 1,504,518 downwards.
GTCGGGTGATCAGGCTTCGAAGAAAGCTCTTACAGATCTTCCCTTTCAGGGAGGGCGTCTGTTTGGCCCACAGTTGGATGAAATCATTAAAGATTTCACGGGAGGGAAGAGTACATTCCTTCCAGAGCCAAAACGGCGGGATTTACGCTGTAGGCAGGGCCCTGTTTCTTCTGGCCAGAAGTTTTTTCGTGCACACGGCTCAGCGGGTAAGGGCTTCAAGTCCGGTAAGGCTTCCGCTGGGTCCAGTAAAAGGCCCTGGCAACATAAGTCCGAAAAAACGAAGGATAAGTCAACCTCTGCATGATGGGTTGCCCCCGCACAGGTCGGGGGCCAGTTGCTGGGGTTTGCAGACAGATGGGCTGCCCGCATCACCGATCGGTGGGTGCTGGAGGTGGTGTCCTCCGGGTACAGGATAGAGTTCCTCTCTACCCCCAGAAAGGTTCTTCCCTGCGAACTTAAAACTCCCTCAGGGGCATCGGGAGGCGCTTCTGGGCGCCGTTCGGGCGCTTGCCGAACAGGGGGTGATTGTACCGGTACCCACGGTGGAAAGATATCACGGGTTTTACTTAAACCTCTTTGTGGTGCCCAAGAAGGGCGGTGTCGGGCCAGTTCTGGACCTGAAGGCACTAAACTGCTTTGTAAAGACAAAGAGATTCAGGATGGAGTCCATCAGCTCGGTCGTGGCCGCCCTGCACCAAGGGGAACTCATGGCGTCCCTGGATATCAGGGACGCGTATCTTCACGTTCCAGTTTGTCACAGGCACCAGCGTTTTCTGCGCTTCGCAGTGGGGGATCTGCATTACCAGTTTGTGGCACTTCCCTTCGGGCTGGCTTTGTCTCCCCGAGTGTTCACCAAGGTGGTGGCCCCGATGCTGGCACTGTTGACAGAGTGCTATCGCGGTGGTGGCGTACCTCGACGATTTACTCCTGAGAGCAGAGTCAGCTGCAGCTCTGGAGGAGAACGTGATAATCACGGTGTCCACGTTAAAAAAAATTTGGTTGGCTGATCAGCCTGCAGAAGTCATCATTGACTCCATCTACCGGCTGGAATACCTGGGTCTGATTCTGGACACGGTGCAGGCAAGGGTGTTTTTAACGCCGAGCAAGCTCCTGACATTACAGGCAGCAGTGCAAACCCTGTTATCACGCCAGTGGTCCTCCTTACGGTTCTGTATGCGAGTGTTGGGGCTCATGGTGTCGGCTTTCGAAGCGATACCTTACGCCCAGAGTCACACTCGACTCCTGCAGAAGGCGATCTTGTTGCAATGGGACAGATCTCCCCTATCCCTAGACAGACTGATCAGGTTGGATCATCAGTCCAATAAATCAGATCATGCCTTCCGATAAATGTACTGAAACTGAGAGCGATCAGGCTTTGTCTGTCCCGTTGGTCGGCGAGGCTGTGAGGCCTCCCTGTCCGGGTTCAGTCGGACAATGCCACGGCTGTGGCATATGTGAACCATCAGGGCGGAACGAGAAGCTCGACAGCAGCCGCGGAGGCGGCTCTGATCCTTCGGTGGGCAGAACTTCACGTGCCAGCTCTCTCTGCAGTCTACATTCCAGGCGTGGAAAACTGGCAGGCGGACTTTCTCAGCCGCCAGACTCTGGATCAGGGGGAGTGGTCCCTACATCCAGAAGTGTTCGCTAGATTTGCCTCAAGTGGGCCACACCAGAGGTGGACCTCATGGCCTCCAGGTTCAATCACAAGGTACAGACCTTTGTGTGCAGATCAAGAGATCCGTTGGTGGTCGCCTTGGACGCACTGGTAGCACCCTGGGGTCGGTATCGGCTACTGTACATCTTTCCTCCCCTAAAGCTTCTACCGCAGGTTCTGCGCAGGATAGAAGCAGAGGGAATCCCGACAATCCTGGTAGCTCCGGATTGGCCTCGGCGTCCTTGGTACGCCGAAGTGGTGCTTATGGTGACAGATGTTCCGTGGCGTCTTCCACTTCGCTGAGACCTACTGTCTCAGGGGCCCATCTTGCACCCTGCTTTACCCTCGCTGGCTTTGGCGGCTTGACTATTGAGTCCCAGGTGTTGAGGGATAGGGGTGTCTCGGACTCCGTGATCCCTACTATGATTGAAGCACGTAAGGGTACTTCACGTAAGATTTATCATAGGACCTGGAAGGCCTATATTGCCTGGTGCGAGACTGGGTTGGAACCCCCGCTCTTATACAATGTCCAGAGTACTGACTTTTTTACAGCAGGGACTGGACAAGAACCTGGCGTTAAGTACGCTTAAGGGTCAGATTTCGGCCCTGACGGTTTTTCAACGGCCCTTGGCGTCACATTCGTTGATCCGTACATTTGTATAGGGTGTACGTCATGTGGCCCCTAGGGATACGGTCGCCTCTGGCACCGTGAGATTTGAATTTGGTGCTTTCTGTGCTGCAGAAGCCTCCATATGAAAAGATCAGGGACATTCCCTTGCGACTGTTGTCGCAGAAAGTGGCCTTTCTGGTGGCTGTTACATCCGCTAGGCGGGTGTCCGAGTTGGCAGCATTATCCTGCAAGTCACCTTCATAAGGACAAGGCGGTTTTGCTACCTTCCCCTTAGTTTCTTCTGAAGGTGGTTTCTTCTTTTCATTTGAATGAGGATATTGTTCTTCCCTCATTGTGCCCGCACCCGTCGCATCCCAAAGAAGTTGAGCTGCATTCTTTGGATGTGGTGAGGGCTTTGTGGGTGTATTTTATTTCTACAGCTTCTTTTCGGAAGTCTGATTCTTTATTTGTGCTGACGGAAGGGTTGCGCAAAGGCATGACGGCCTCGTCCGCTACCATTTCTCGTTGGATCAGGAAGACCATGACTCATGCATATGAGGTTCGGGGCAAGGTTCCCCCGTTTCCAGTCATGGCTCATTCCACCAGGGCAGTTAGTACTTCCTGGGCGTTTAGACACCAGGCCTCGGTGTCTCAGGTGTGCAAAACGGCTACTTGGACCTCAGTGCACACGTTTACTAAGTTTTACGAGATTGATGTTTCAGCATCTTCGGATGTTGCCTTTGGCCGCAAAGTATTACAAGCGGCAGTTTAGGCGCGGATGGCGCCGCCTGAGAGGGCTTTTTTGTTGGGTACTGTTATAGTTTGCCCACCCCTCTTGATTGGCACAGCTTTGGGACATCCCCATGCGTCATAAGAAGAGCTGCGTCTGTCAGTGAACGGAAGAGTAAAAGGGATTTTATTATAACTTACCGTAAAATCCTTTTCTCTGAGTTCACTGACAGACGCAGCACCCACCCCTCTGTGGAGTTTGTACGGCTTGTTACGAACTGATGTGCTATGCAGAACAGGGGGATTATATGCTAAGGTGAGGACGGCCCCCTGGGAGGGGCCAACCTATGCTTTTGTTTTATTTTTGCCTGGTCTACTCCTAGTGATATGAGCATAACCCCATGTGTCATAATAAGAGCTGCGTCTGTCAGTGAACTCCGAGAAAAGGATTTTACGGTAAGTTATAATAAAATCCCCTTTTTTCCTGGAACGCAGTAAAACGCATCAAAAACGCACTGAAACACACTGGAACGCATCAAAAATGCACCAGGCCCTAGTATCGTGGGAAAAAAACAGAAAAAATAAGAAAAAAAGCACCTGCAATGTACACAAAAACGCACCAAAACCGCACTGGAACGCGTTAAGAACGCGCATACAGAAACGTATCCGTAACAGATCTTGAGTGCTTTTTTTATGGTGTGAACCAGCCCTTAAGGGATTGTTAAGGCAGAAGGTTTTCTATCTTAATGCATTCTATGCACCAACATAAAAAGCCTTCTGTGTGCAGCAGCCCCCCTCAGTTCCACTAATACTTACCTGAGGTCCCTATCGGTCCAGCGATGTCCATGAGTGTCTCAGCCATCCGATATTATTATTATTATTCATGATTTATATAGCGCCAACAGTTTACGCAGCGATTTACAATGTAGAGGGGGGAGACAGCACAAGTACAATACAGTTCAATACAGGAGGGACGGAGGGCCCTGCTCGTAGAGCTTACATTCTAAAGGGAGGGGGGTGGTGGTACAAAAGGTGATAGCTGCGGGGTATGGGTTGATGGGGGTGGCTCAGGTATAGTTCTTAGGTGGTTGAGGGATAGGCTTCCCTGAATAAATGAGTTTTCAGGGATCTTTTTAAGGTGGACAGGGTAGGTGCTGATCGGACATACCGGGGCAGGGAGTTCCAGAGGATGGTAGAGGCTCTGGAGAAGTCCTGAAGGCGAGCGTGGGAGGAGGTAATAAGGGAGCTAGAGAGCAGGAGGTCCTGGAAGAAGCGGAGGGGACGATTTGGACGATATCTGCAGATGAGGTTGCTGATGTAGCTGGGGGTGGATGGCCTTGTATGTTGTGGTTAGTATTTTGATATTCTCCTTCCTGATTGGCTGAGACACAGCAGGGGCGCCATTGGCTCCCGCTGCTGTCAAGCAAAGTCACCTAGCAAATCAAGCGAGATAGGGGGCGGGTTCAGGTCAGGGCCCTGTCTCTGAACGGACACAGGGATCTGTGACTCAGCTCGGGAGCCCCCATAGCAAGCTGCTTGCTGTGGGGGCACTAAACAGGAGGGAGGGGCCAGGATCACAGAAGAGGTACCGGAGAAGAGGGGGATTTAGGCTGCTCTTTGCAAATCCGTGGTTTCTCCTAGGTATGCTAGGGCTGTTTTGAGGTAAATAGGAGTATGCAGTGGAGGGATCGTTGGGGGCATAGTATCTAGGGAAAGAGGCATCAGCTACTGAAAAGTGTAACTAAAAGTAAAACATTGTTTTTCATGCCATCTATGTCCCATTTAGGGAGATTTCCCTTCACTTCCTGTCCTTTAGCCTAAACGGGAAGTTGGAGGAAATCCCTCCAAAGTGAGTGAATTGGTGTTACTAGGGTTGCCAGAACTAATATCCCCATTGGAAGATTTTCCCTCTTTTATTCTGATGTTAACCCCAAATTCATTTTTTTTCTTCTTTAAATTCTACTCTCAATTATGAACAGTAAACAGGATATATAAAGAGAGTGAATCTTCCTAACTGGAGCATGAACAGCAATAAAAACTGACAGGGATTTCAATCCCTCTCCACTCTATCCAGAACAAAATAATAAAAAAAAAAAGGTTTGATGCTTTAATCCCAGCTGAGAGATTACAAAATCTTTTGTAGACCCTGGTGCCTGTGAAGTTCTTTGCTGTGGTTGCGCAAACCAATTAATATACGCTTATTGTGATTTATTTATTTTACCAAACATATGTAGAAGTATACATATTGGCCTAAATTTATACTTTTATTTATATATATTTTGGGGATATGTATTATAGCAGAAAGTGTGTGTGTGTGTGTGTGTGTGTGTGTGTGTGTGTGTGTATATATATATATATATATATATATATATGTGTGTGTGTGTGTATATATATATATATAAATAAAAACCGCAGAGTTGATCAAATACCACCAAAAAAAAGCTCTATTTGTGGGGAGAAAAAAAGTACTTTCATTTTGTTTGGGTACAGCATTGCACGACCGCACAATTGTCAGTTAAAGCGACGCAGTGCCATATCGCAAAAAATGCTCTGGTCGTTAAGTGGGTAAATCCTTCCGGGGCTGAAGTGGTTAAAGTGGACGTAAACTTCTATCACTAAAGTTTACCTGTAGGTAAGCCTATAATGAGGCTTGCCTATAGGTAGTGTAAATATCTCCTAAATGTTCACGGTTTAGGGGATATTTACTGTAATGCAGCCAGTGACATCACTGACACATGCGCCCTCGAAGGAACGGCCATCCGTGCTGTTCCTTCAGAGCCTTCTACCATGTACCTGCGGCTCCCGCGCATGCCGGTCCAGACAGTCACAGAGCCGGAGGTTGTGAAGATGGAAGCAGCCTCCAGCGATCGCATCGCTGAAATGCTTTGTTTTCAGGTAAGTTTCACATTATGACATTACCTTGCAGGTAAGAAAAAAAAAAAAACATCCAGCGGTTTACAACAGCTTTAAGGTAACATGTTAAGAATTTATCAATGACGGTTTGTAAACCTACTGAGAATAGGAGTGTAAATTATTTGTGGCATTTGTGCTTTCTGTAAAACTAGCAGTTTATGAAGTACACGGAGGATTGAAAAATCTGTTATTTTGTACTTTACAGTTCTTGTGTATCTTTCTTCAGGAATCAGCCAAGGTTTCAGAGTTAAACCCTAATGCTAAAGTATGGGGGAACCACACGTTACATTTGGAATCGGGCAGAGCTGCTGATGGGACTGTGCAAGAATCTGAAGGTTCAGCGGGTAGCTCCTCCCAGGATTGGCCCAAAGAAGGTAAAACAAAAAACCTCATTTAAAATAACGGTTTCACTTTTAAGACTTGAATTTTAAAGTAGAACGGTCATGAGTTAGGTTCAGGATATCCACTGATCACTTGTTAACAGTGCTGTCTTCCTGGCTTTAATGATGACCAACTGCATCAAGGCTCCAGTTGGAATAAAAAGTTTTTAAATCCCTATCTATGTACTTTTAGCTCAGAAACACAAAAACGATGAAAGCCAAATAATTGGTATGGCAGCCACACATCTTTTCATCTGCAGTGGTCAGTGGTGATGGCCTCTGTTTTCCTTCTGACAGATTTCCTTTAAAGACAAAGTTCACATTTATTTATTGCACATTTTTTTGCATGTAAAAAAATTGCATTTATTATTTTTTTACTCTGCAGCCTGTAGGGCATCTGCTGATAACATGTGCAATGCCAGGATCCTGCAGACTCTGTGCACGGTCTGCCTTTTTCCCGATACGAGTAGGCCATTACTGAATGGCAGGAAGAATCGATGGACTACGAAAGCACTCACCAGTGTCCTCGCAGTTCGTTGAGAACTACGGCCGCGGCTGATGACAGTACTTATAGTTCATTTTTTATCACAGGACTCTGTGAATGAATGACACGGCTATGTGAGTGGAGCCTCGCATGCCCGGTTCCATTTTTAAATTTTGACAGTCACAGGGAGCGGGAGGAGAGGCTGGAGCTGGAACATGTGATTTGTTCCACCCTAATTACGGGTGGAACATGTAACATGTTTCAAAGGTGAACTTATCCTTTAACTACTTCACACCTAAGGGTAAAACAAATATAAATGTCTAAGCAGAATCTTGCAACTTTGAGAGATATATATATAGAGAGAGAGAGAGAGAGAGAGAGAGCGAGAGAGAGAGAGAGAGAGAGAGAGACTTACAAAAGTGAGTACACCCCTCACATTTTTGTAAATATTTTACTGTATCTTTTCCTGTGAAACATTGAAGAAATGACACTTTGCTACACTGTCTTAACTGCTGGCAAACACTTTAATGGGATGGCTGGTGATGTGGCAGTGACACAACAAGGTGAGGGATGTGGCGAGAGCAGGTGAGTGGATGGCCGCTAACAGGCGCTGCCATGATGAAATGACAGGTGCTCTTTAGATGTAAGGTCTTATTCTTGCTGGTAGTTAGAATCTTTAATATTTACAAACAAAATGAAGGTTCCCTATTTAGAATAATAAGCTGTCAGGTTAGTAAAACAGCGATATAGTGTACATAGTTTTGCAAAACAATGAGATAAAGGAATATTCCTGAACTTTGTTATTATCTCATGGTTACTGTGAAATTGTGTAAATGCATCAATGCAGTGCATGTTATCTCAGCTTGCAAAGCTTGGATTCATTGAACGAGTTTACCAAAAATGTAAATATTGCAGATTATATAGCCTCATGCTACATAGCTAAGCTCCATTTAATGCTGAATAAACTAAAATTTTAATGCATCTTAAATAGAAAGCTATCTTTAGAAAGATTTTTACTCCAAAGCATTTTATTAAAAATAAATTTGATAAAAATATTTTTTTTTTTCTCCACCTTGACATTTTGTGTGGCCACCTCTTCCACTCCTCCATGACGACATCACAGAGCTGGTGGATGTTAGGGACCTTGCACTCCTCCACCTTCCGTTTGAAGTTGCCCCACAGATGCTCAATAGTGTTTAGGTCTGGAGACATGCTTGGCCAGTCCATCACCTTTACCCTCAGCTTCTTTAGCAAGGCAGTGGTTGTTTTGGAGGTGTGTTTGGGGTCGTTATGTTGGAATATTGCCCTGGGGCCGAGTCTCCGAAGGGAGGGGGTCATTCTCTGCTTCAGTATGTCACAGTACTCACTCATGTCACTCATAGCTGGTGTTTGGCAGAAGCCATTTATCATCAATCAACTGTTTACTCTGTTTAAATCATAATGACAACAGAAACTACCCAAATGACCCTGATCAAAAGTTTACATACCACAGTTCTTAATACCATGTATTGCCCCCTTTAACATCAATAACAGCTTGAAGTCTTTTGTAGTATTTGTGGAGGAGGCTCTTTATCTTCTCAGATGGTAAAGCTGCACATTCCTCTTAGCAAAAAGCCTCCAGTTCCTAGAAATTCTTGGGCGGTCTTGCATTAACTGCACGTTTGAGATCTCCCCAGAGTGGCTCAATGATATTGAGGTCAGCAGACTGAGATGGCCACTCCAGAACCTTCACTTTATTCTGCTGTAGCCAATGACCGGTCCACTTGGCCTTGTGATTTTGGATCTTTGTCATTTTGGAATGTGTAAGTACATCCCATGCGCAGCTTCCTGGCTAATGAATGCAAATGTTCCTCCGTTATTTTTTGATAACATTCTGCATTCATCTTGCTATCAATTTTGACCAAATTTCCTGTGCCTTTTGTAGCTCACACATCCCCAAAACGTCACTGATCCACCTCTGTGTTTCACAGTAGGAATGGTGTACCTGTCGTCATAGACCTTGTTGACTCCTCTCCAAATGTAGCATTTATGGTTGTGGCCAAAATTCTCAGTTTTGGACTCATCACTCCAAATGACTCTGTGCCAGAAGGCTTGAGGCTTGTCTCTGTGCTGTTTGGTGTATTGTAAGCAGGATACTTTATTGCGTAGTAATGACTTTCTTCTGGCGACTCGACCATGCAGCCCATCTTTCTTCAAGTACCCCCCCATTGTGCATCTTGAAACAGCCACACCACATTTTCAGAGTCCTGTATTTCATCTGAAGTTATTTGTGGGTTTTTCTTTGCATCCTGAACAATTTTCCTGGCAGTTGTGGCTGAAATTTTAGTTGGCCTACCTGACCGTGGTGTGGTTTCAACAGAACCCATCATTTTCCACTTCTTGATTAGAGTTTGAACACTGCCGATTGGCATTCTCAATTCCTTGGTTATCTTTTTATATCCCTTTCCTGGTTTATACAGTTCAACTACATTTTCCCGCAGATCCTTTGACAATTATTTTGCTATCCTCATGACTCCAGAAACATCAGTGCAGCACTGGATGAAAGATGCAAGGGTCTGTCAGGAGTCCAGAAACTCATGGACTTTTTATACACACACACACACACACACGCGCACACACGAATTACAAGCAAACAAATCACAGGTGAGGATGGTTACCTTTTAATAGCCATTCAAACCCCTTTGTGTCAACTTGTTTGCATGTTGTCAGGCCAAAATCACCAGGGTATGTAAACTTTTGATCAGGGTCATTTGGGTAGTTTCTGTTGTCATTATGATTTAAAAATAGTTGATTGATAATAAATGGCTTCAGTCAAACACCAACCCTGAGTGAAAGAAAAGTTTGTGTAATTTATATTCTCTGAAAAATGGCCAAGAAATCATAAATTCTGCCAGGGTATGTGAACCTATGAGCGTGTGTGTGTATATATATATATATATATATATATATTTATTTAATTCTTATTACTGCCATAACCTAGCACCAAAGAACAACCCAAAATGAATTCTCCTGCTCCTGACCATCGCACATCACAAATGTGTGTTATTTGTTTGTACCTGTAGTACAGCCCACAGAAACAGTCGTGCTTTGGGGAGGAGGAATGGGAAAATTGTGTGTTTTCTACTTTGATCTCAGCCAGGGACAGATTCATACAACTCAAATTTCTACACAGGGTGTATCACCCCTCGGAGACTTGCAAGTATATACCCCAAACGTGACCTGACATGCACTAGATGTTCGTTAGAGCCCGGCACCTTTTTTCATATGGTCTGGTCTTGCTCTAAGATTCGCCCATACTGGGAAGAGGAGGCTGAAACCCTAGGGCACATATGTGGATTGAATATCACCCTGGACCCTCTGCTCCTGTTGCTAAGTTACCTAGAGGATATGGAGCCGGATAGCTACACTAAGCTCCGTCTTACTTTTACAGTATTCTGTGCTAGATGGTAAATTTTAAATTATGAAACGATTGAAGTCTGTAGAGCCTCCCACACGAGCCTCATGGATACAGGCAGTTAACGCTGTGTTACCATTATATAGAATCCCTTATAAAAGTAGACATTGTCAAAAAAAATGTGATTCTTATGGGTACTCCCATTGGTCCTGCCTCCCTGGGCCTCTCCTCTAACAT